>MOOZ01002901.1:97672-108181 GCA_002930495.1 Cecropterus lyciades
ATTATAAATAATGATATAAAATATATATTTTCATAACAATACTATAATGATAATATAATATTTTCACAATAAATATTTATTGTTTTATCTTATCGCATACAATAACCTCACAATAACTTTTTGTCATCTTAGCAAATATTTGCAAATAATCGCTGTTGTAAACGAACATACGCAGTTACACCCACGTTGTTTACTGACGTGAGTGTTCCACGTTACCTGTTTAAAAAGATGCCTTTTTACGTCACAGAGTGTTTTAGAGGTGAGATGTTTTACCTTTCAGCAACACTCTATGACTTACTTGCTGACGTATCCATGTACCTGTACTTCGCTACGGGACAAAAAAATGGGTTTTACTCGCTTATCGTTTGAGTTACACGAAAAGTGATAGCGACTTTCGGAAATAAAATCAAAATTTATCTTTTTATATGTCATCAAAAGTTTGCTAAGTGCTTAGCATTCTCTTTTTATTTAAAATGGAAATATGACAGTCTGCAACCAAAGGGTGTAGTAGCGTCACTAAGAAAGCCATCTTTAAATACTGCAAAATATCGAAAGAAAAGTGGCTCATAAGTTGACCAGGTAAATAAGTTACGTCCATGCAAAATTTCTTGTAAATCGGACCATCGGTTCTTGCATGATTGTATCTCAGTTTTCACAAGTGGCGTAACAGCGTATGAAATTATGAGCTTTTTAGAGTTGGCCTAGACTATTTTTAAACATTATTTTCGTACAGAACCTACTTTTTAATTTTAATACAATCAATTTAATGTTCAAAATAAGCATAATCTTCAAACTACTCGTAGGATTTTATTATTAAAACTATTTTAACCGCTTTTACTTGCTTGCCCGAACATAAGGACAATTTAACCCTTAAATTAAAATTTCCTTTTATACCGTTATATATTTTATGGTACCGTTAAAATAACAAAAACAATGATTCTTCCAATTAACTACTTATAATTGCTAATCTGTATTACTATTTATATGACAATTAGTTTTTTTTATTTCTAATAAGTATTTCATTATTTAATTCAGACGCTTTATCGTATTTAGGAATTTTACTAATCTTAAGCAGAAAAACGTGTAAGGCAAAGTGGGCGAGTAAGTCAATAATTCTGAAAAACCATCATCTCTATAAACACACCTTCACAGGATAATTTGAAGCATGAATGAACTCTATTCTTGTGTAGAATAACCCATATGTTTAGTATGGAGCGTCTTTCAGTTATGAAAATTACCGTAACTAATACGTTTGAAAACGAGATATATTTTACGGAGTTTAAAGGATTTACGGTTTATACGTACGACTATAATAAACACGATACGATCTTGATCTGACTCAAGAACCAAGTGTTCTTCGATGTTCGGAATAAAAAGTTTTTTTATTATTGTGTTAATAATAATAAATTATTTAATGACTACAATATGTAAGATCTTTACTATCCTGACATTGGTTGTAGAGTAGGGAGGAAAGGGGAAGGAAGTCAACAGCGTCGATCGACAAATAAAAAATCCTCCCGTTATTCCTTTTTTGTCTATGCTAAGCGGGAGTATCAGGATCATGGCTGCCATGATTCTGAAACTGAATATGAAAACCTCGTCAAAATCAGGTTCACTAGTTTCTGTGATATTACATCCAGACTGGATGGATTTTTTCTTTTAGCTGGATCATCCAACGTAAGCTAAAGCTACGAGCTTTTCATAACAAAGGTAAAACATAATTCTGATATTTCTACTAAACAAATTGCGAGGAATGAAAAACACAAGCCTGTGTAACGTGTCACAGGGAATTTATATACAACTTTGGGTCTTGGTGTTTGCATATTTCTCTGGGTATGTCCAGAGCACGAACAAATCCTATTGTACCTACAGTGATGAGTATAAACCTTTTCTTTATCTATCTTTCTTGCAGACCCATGATGATGGCAAACGTGACTCTCCTCCTGATCTTCGTGACACTTACATCGGTGGCGGCGCAAACGTTCCAGTACTCCCGGGGCTGGACTAACGGGAAGAGGGACGGCCACAAGCGGGAAGACCTAGCCGGGAACATCGAGAAGATCCTCAGCCCTTGCCAGATGCATAAGCTCAAGTACCTTCTGGAAGGAAAACCGTATAATGAGCGAGTATGTTTGTATGAAAATTATGATATTTATCATTTGATTATTTGATGATATCGTTACTTTTTATTTACTTATTTATTTATTTAATGCAGATAATAGTTTTTAATATGGTAGATTTTTTGTGCATTTATTAAATAATAATCGGCAAAATAATCTACAAACTCACATACTGTGTAGAGGTAGGTACTCTTTACATATTAAAATAGACCAATTCCGCGATAATTTTAGTTTATAATCATAATTTTTTTGTGACGCATCTGTATTTAACTGACGAATTTATCTGACGATATATATGATTTTATCTGACGAAGTATTTTAAATGCTACTTTATTCTGGTTTCGATGGATATTTATGCAAGGTGTTCCAGTTAAGTCCCTAAGAGTAATAATGCACCTGTGGCCACCCTCAGGATTTGCTCCAGTCTTCAATTCTAATTCGGGGTGATGGCAAATTAGTGTCCGACCGAATATCGATTTAGCGGAAGTCGAAGGTTCAAAAACTATAAGAAATTCAGTTTTAAATGTTTTTTTACCGATCTTTATTTAAACTTTTGTAGATAAAGATCTATGTTGATTGAATATAAATAACGTCGCTGATTACAATTAATTTTCTACTTTTCTAAATCGATAACAGTTTGAATAATGTGAATTTCATACACATCTGACGACGTAAACCAACTGTCGAGTTTTCGTTTGCCATTGCGCTTCACCATTTCCATCGCGGTATCGTGGATTCGTTATACTTAGTTCAATTTAAGCGCTTGCTAGTACTACTATCGAAGCAACTACCTACCATCGTGCAGACTATAGATAAAATATGCATGTGGATTATTTCGTTTCCTATTGGGTGCAGACTTCCCATGTCTTTGACAACATTATACCTAATTAATAATTGCTAATACGGAAGTATCCTCACATTTTTTTCTTTAAATCAACACAAGTGATAAATATTTTCTAAAACACACATTAGTTTAAACATCTCAGAGTGCTGGGTTAGTAAGTATTAGACAAAGACAGCTTTATAAACCAATTTCTGGGTTAGGTACATTGTAAACTAAACGGTAATAAATTATGAAATTAACTCAACACCTTCAACTGTCACCTACCTCCCTAAAGGAATTATAAACAATTTGAAGCACGTTCGCTTAGATATTACTGAACCCTTTTATATTTTACAGTTATTTGTGCCCTGCGACTATTCTGATGAGGAGATAGACCAGCCTAAGAGATATAAGTTGGAGCACAGTCAAGATGCGCTCTTCGATGCTTTTCAATAAACAACATGCTGCCAGACGACAATGCCAAAGATTCTGAGATTATTATTGTATAAGAAATAAATTATTTATTGTAAAATAAGATAACTATTTGACGAAGAAGACTTGAATGTGTCCGTTTTATTTAGTTTTTAATTTATTACTAATTAACTTTAATTTATTACTGTATACGCAAAATCAAATATTAATATTTTTTATATTCTAGAATAGATAATCCATTAAATCTCGTTTAATAAATTATTTTCACTAAGTACGTTCGGAATGTATGATACAAATTTTTATTTTCTACAACAAGAAGTAAGAAGTCATTTATTTGAAAATTACTGATTAATGACATAAAAATGACTAATTTATGGTAATATCTGATATTTAATGTTTATTTATTCCTATGTTTATTGTAATAAAACAATAAAGGATTTATTATTATTATTATAATTACTAATAATGGGATTGATACGTAATTCACGAAGTATTGTAATGTCGCGAGTAAGTCATATTATATTATAATATACCTAAGTAATAATTAAAAGAGGAAATAAATTATTAAATTATTTTAACAAGCTGGCATCATATGTTTTAAAGGTACATTTAATTAGGACAGGATAAGCAGCCAACATTTTAAACTTGAAAAGTAGTTAATTTAATTATTTTGTCAGCCGAATTCAAAAAAGGAGGAGGTTCTTAATTCGACTGAGTTTTTTTTACTGACTGGGTGAATCGATTTTGACATTTTTTAGCTAACCCGTCTGTATACCTACCTGCTTAAGAAATATTTGTTGGACTGCACAACTTTCCGCACAAAATCATGTTAATTATAATAAGGAGTATTTTATGCCCATTAATGCGTAATTGGCTGGAATTATGCATTAATTGAATTAAAAATATAAAAAAATGATAATAAATAATGTGTGGTCTTTTCGCAAATAAAATGTGACATAAGTAATACCTATAATGTACTTAATATTTTTGTATATGGTGACCTTATTTAATTAGAATAATGACATTAATGTATGACAATGATTTATGTTATAATAAAAATAAAACAAAAGGATATAACATTAACACATATTTCATTTGTTTTGTCTTCCCCTTCTGATCTACCTACCCATATTTCAAAATTTTAAAAGTAACAAACGAAGGCCTTTTTTTGTTTTTTATATAATAAAGACTTAAGTACTTATTTTGTTGCTTGCCGTTCTGATATACCGACACGTATATATTTTTTTATATTATGGAAGTAACAAACGAGTAGGTATGCAGTCCATGCATGAACTGCCGATCGAGTGCATTTATGAGGACGAGCTTAAAATGCTTCGGATTTGGTACACACGCCCTTTAAACTAGAATGGCAGCATTGCTCAACACTGCTATTAGGTAGAAAGAGGGCATTTCACCGTCTGTCATCGTGACTACCAATTCAAACTGGGCCAACGCGGTGGACTATGGCCTAAGACTCTCCCATTCAGGGAGAAGACCCGTGCCAATCCCAGCAGTGGGACAATAATAGGTTGACGACGAGGGCATTCCATCGTCTCACAAACACATTTAAAGAATAAATAACTATCAATTTACCTAGTTGAAATTCAGGTTCAACATACGCTGATTAATAGATGAAAAATAAAGAAAGTAATAAAAAAGATGTAATCAATTTTCAGATTTTACGTAATTATAAAATTAAAGTATAGTTTTATTATTTCACATTTCGAATTATTATATGGTAAAAGTGCCATCTAGTTGCAATTTCTATATTTGCTACTATATAGTGCCATCTATGGGTAAATAGCAAATTTACTTGCTCTTGTAACTTTGTGTTCTTACACATAATACTGCTACTCGTCGCTAGATGTCACTAAAAGTATTCATCTATCATTAATAATAAATAATCCAAATTATAAGCTTTTACTTATCCTAAAATACTTTTGGAACTAAATGACTATATATTTCTGGATGTTTTTTGATATAATGATAATGTTACATCATTAATTTATTAACTTTAAGTATTACATTTTTTTTGTAATTTTAAGTTTCATTTTGTCATTAATATTATGTACCTTTTTTCGCTACTAAGTAGATAAATAATAGATTACAAAAAAATTGTACGTTTACTGGCTTTAATATTTTTGAAACCATTTAAGTACATAAGAAACCTATCAACTGACATTCTTTCAAAGCCACGGATGTAATACGTAAAATAATAATCTTTCAATGTTGTACCTTATCACATTACAAGTACATGGCTATTAAAGAGCAGTAATTTCAAATAACCAGGTACATACGTTCCATGAACATGTTCTAAATTGCACGTTGTTTGAAACTTGTACAGGATCATTACTGACATTACAAATATCACCTTACTGCACTACAATAAAATAGGTTTTAGAAAATCTATATCTACAAGGAGCTTTAAGTACTTAGAACATCGAATACAGTCGTAAAGATAACTTTATTCCCCTGAAATAAGATTGAATTTACGTTAATATTAATATAAACTGTTTTCCAATATGGAGGTATATATTTGTGGTAATTTGTGCTTCATCTATCATTTGTAACGAGTGTCATTATAGTTATATTTAGGGTTACCATATGAATTTAAAAGTAGGATATTCAGGAACTTTGATTAATGTAGAGTACGTAGAGATGGATTAAAATTACGCAAGAATAATATGATTACCTAGAATTTCTTAAAATATATAATTTAAGTAAGTGAAAATACATTATACTTGTATTCACTTATTTAAATGCATGGTTTGGTAGTTTTTGGTTCGGCGTTTGAATCCCAGCCACTCACCTTTGACTTTCCAAAAGTCATGTACAAATGGGTGAATTAGGCAGGAAAACATCTTGGAAACATGCCTTCGAGTTCTAAAAAGAGCAAAGGTGCGTGAAGTCTATCAAACTATACTTGACTAGCATGGTAGAGTATGGCGTAGAAATCTTACTCTGAGAAGAGAATTAAACATACCTACTCTAGTCACGTATCATCGTTTTAGATTGGGGGCGAGGCGGGCGCTAGGTCTTTCCATTTTTTTTTATAAGACTGAAGTAACAAATGAGCAAGTATACCACCTAATGGTAAGGGGTTACTGCCGCCCATGGACATCTGTAAGCATCTGAAAGCATACAGAACAAGGGCTCTACCTACATGAAGTCGATCACAGATGCGTTGCTTCTCCCGAGGACAAAGATGGTCGTCTCATATACAAGTGAGCTGATAACCACACCCTTACGCCGAAACGTAAAAACTGCTTCACGCTAGAAATAGGTTCCTGGTGGCGTCTCCGTGTGGCGTAAGGTCTACGGGCCTTGAGGAACTCCTCTTGCCCGGGCAATTCCCTCAGTGGATCCACTGACCACCGGTATTGTTGGCTGCCATTTGGCAGCGTTGCCTTTGGTCTTCAGTAACCGCGCTTACCTGCTACTGCAGACTTAGTCCCCCTGATGGGCGGGAGACATCAATCCTTCGAGTTCACGAGGGAGTGGGCGGCCTTCGGGAGGTCGAGGTGAAGACGCGAACCCTCTGAGAGAAATAGATAAGGAGGTGATGTGATAACTGCCCGGTCGAACTACACTGGTTCTATCACCTGGTACCTAGTGAGACAGTAGGTGTCAACCTAACGGATTAATTGTGTATCCATCAAAATGAAACTAGATGGTAACCCTACCTATATTAAGCTTCAGGATATAATATGGAGCCATTTACGTGGGTATTAACTTTGAAGAATGATATTGGAATAAACGATGCCCGCCACTATTATTGTTGTTTCGTGGTATTTAGGCAATGCGTAGGTGCTTGAGTTTAATGCTACTCGTAATTATTGCTTGGGAATTATTTTCTGTTTTTAGAATGATTAAGCGGGAAACAAATGGCTAGAAATCCTAGTCATTAATATTTCATTATGTTTCAATGAGCAAGGTGAATCTCGTATAATGTACCTATTGATGACATTTTGTCAATTTGATAAGTATCACAGATATATTAAATTTGGTTAATTGTATGCAAAGATTTTATGATCACTTGAGAATTTAAAAAAAGATGAATGGTTATTTCTACCAATTTTGACAGTACAAATATCTTACAGACAAAAATAAAGGTAATACGTACTAGATGTGTCTGTGGGAGAATATTTATGTTCGGTTATTTATAAGTATGTACATGTATTTATTGTCTTTTTAATTTTATCGTGCAGTCATGGAATGTTGAACCGATTCAATGTTTATCTCATTTTAATTTTTAGACCAGTTGGTAGCTACTTTTCATTTTTTTAGTTACTGAATTATCTACAGCGTTTATATGCATCAGTTAAAAATTAAAACTTGTCAATTTGAAGATGGGATCCTTTATGGTTCCATTCCATACTTGATTCTGGAATACCAGATAACAGCAGCGTAGAGCGTTACTTACTGTGGTCTGTTTCGAAGGGCGAAGGAAATACTCATATCCGACGCGTTCCAACTTAGTCTAAGGGCTATCGAAGCATCTGTAACCAACTTCGGTAAGACTAATCACATCTGGGATAGCATCTGCTACCCCAGAGCGATACCCCCCTAGAATATTTATTCATGGGTGGTATTGTTATTATTGGTGGTTTAACCTACCTCCAGGTGAACTGCAAGCTTGTTTGCTACTTCTATATTAGGCATAAAAAAACTAATTGTGTGAAATCGGCTTAGCATTTAATTAGATAAGGTTCTATGCTCATCTCTAAAATAATAGAGCTGAGAGAGCTTTCCTGAATAGGAAACTTTGATACTAAAGGTAGTTGTCAAACCAAATTCATTAAATAGTCTATTGTCTTGCGGAAACTGAGCCCAGCGGACGTCTACACTCAATATTGTTCCGCAAACTTCGGCCAGACTCAATTAAGGCATGGTAGAGATTGGCGTTTGTCGATAATCGCTATATCGATAGTTTTTGTATATGTTGAGGAAGTAATAAACAGTAAAGGTTTTTCCGATTGAAGTAGCCAACGAGCTAGATGTCTACCTAATGGTAAATGGTTGCTGCCGCCCTTAGATATCTGTAAGCACCGTCCTATAGAACAGGGGTTCAATCCTATAGAACAGGGGTTCAATCCGAAGTTGATCGCAGATGCGTTGCCACTCCCGAGAGCCAAGATGGTCGCCTAATAAAAGTGAGCCGGCAACCTCATCCTTCCAACGAAACGCAAGAATTGCTAATCACTAGGAATAAACGTGGTTCTACCACCTGGAACATAAATTGATTGATTGCCATGTTAGCCCTCGGCTGCAATAATTTGTCTCGATGCTGATCACAGCTCTCGTCAGAAAATGACAAGAACCACAAAGGGCTTTACATAACCTTTAATAGTTTTATACTGCTAGCCGGAACTTACATACACGCATACTCGTATATAATATAGGTAATCAAAGTGTTTTAACCTTTTTAGGAGTAAATTATGAAAAAAAAAATTTTTTTAGTATGGACGTATAACTTCAGTAGTTTAGGTGTCGCAGTATCCTTTCGCTTTTATGTAATTACCAATTTGTTATTATATATTAATATATAATTAACTAGAAGTTTCCTTTGCACCGCCTCTTACTATTCTGCTGCTTTTGATATTGTAATTTATTGATATTGAAATAATTTGATTTCATTGTAGTATTGTACCAATACTAGCGCCACCAGGTGGCAACATCAGGAACTAGTTCTTTAATTAAATAATGTTTGTTTAGTCTATGACCTTTTTTCCTTTATAGATTGTATTCTATTTTTATGTACTCCCTTTTATTTTACGTGTTCGTATGTGAGAAATAAAGCTGCACAGCATAAGGAATTATTTCTTTTATTTATTGAAATAATACATATAATATGTCAAAATCAAAAACAGCAGCACTTCAGTGCTAGATAAACATAACTACATTAAGATGTTGAGATGAGATGAAAGAATTGTACTTATCACATTCAAATAATAGTAACATTTTCTAGTCTAAAATTCAATGTAACTTCATGTTAATGTGAACACAACATATAGAATATTAATTGTAATCATTTTGAATTTAATAGTATTATATAGCAAGTCATTGTAGACACCAAAGAGAATGAAGCCAGAGCCAAGTATCTACACGCTTCTTAAAAGCAATCATTTAATATCCTTCGGCACTTAAATATCTATAAATACTTAAATATCTATAAAGCGAGTCTATCGATATCGATACGGATAGGCACGCATCTCTCATCGGTAAGAATGAGATGCCCTAAACTTAAATCCGTTTCCCGCCATCGCACAATCTGGTTTACGCGCCGACCAATCGAGGGGCAGGAGGGCGGCGCGCGGACCCAAAACGAAGCCTCTGATTGGCCGAAATTATTAAACGTGTTGTAAAAAAACACGTAAAGCTTACAATTGAGTGCCACTTTTTGTTCCTGTTAAATTGATGAAAAAAGACTGAAAAATTCGTTGCGAGATGAAATAAAAAATGATTTATTATTCCCGTCGCTTAACTTTTTAACTTATTCGACATTAATGACTTTTGATTTTGCTGCGTCCATTTTAAAATTTCCCCCGCCATGTTTTATTTTTGTAACGTTCCCAGCGCTGTAATTTGTTCAAGTAGACATTTAATGAGACGTTCGACTGGGAATTGGATTTTTATTACCTTTGAGCGTCCATTTTTAAATCTGTCTATCATACCTACCATTTAGTTTAATAATACAATTACTGTCTGAAATTATTTTAAAAAGAGCCTATCTACCTACTAATATAATAATATACTAAACAGTAATTAGTTTTGAAGGTGATAGAACCCTTTGACGTTCGACGGAGCACCATCGCAATATTTGTTTCTGTCTAATAACACCAGCATTAAGCCCTTATCGGCTGTTCATTAGATATCACTTTTTTAAATAATATTTTCAATAAGCCAACAGTCAAATAATTCTACAATACAGTAAAAGGTCAAAACAAATAAGACCATTTCACACGATGACCGGTGCAAGCAGTCCACACACGGAGCAACGAATCACAACTACGTACTGCTCTGATCAATGCTCAGCGTTACCGCTCTGAATATCAATAGGGAAGCTTATTGATCAGTCACTTCAATAATGCCTTGTAACTAAACAAAAATAAAATATAGTATCTATATATTGAT
>MOOZ01002910.1:40888-52146 GCA_002930495.1 Cecropterus lyciades
AACGACACTCTTCAGACCAGAATACAACAGCGCCTAACACTACTATTATTAGTCAGAAATAGGTGTGATGGTGATGCTTCCAGGGTCGTATCACAAAGAGTACCAACCACCTGAGCAGAACCACGCTGTTCATGATCTCTTGATTCTCAGAATAATATATATATATTTTTTTTATAGTATGGAAGTAGCAAACGAGCATGCAGTCCACCTGATGGTAAGTGGCCCCTGCCGCCCATGAACATCCTGTAATCAAGCTTAGGTAAGATCAAAGTCTCACCCAAGGTTGGCCACAGATGTGTTGCTACCCCTGAGGAATACGATGGAATGCCTCGGAAAAGTATGTCTCCCTTACCACACCCTTCAGACCAGAACACAACAGCGCATAACACTGTTTTTATTAGGCAGAAATAGGTGTGGCGGTGGCGCTTCCGGAGTGGAACCACAAAGAGTTCTACCACGTTCTGCCACTGTGATGTTTCTTAATAATATTATGTGTTTCAGTTATCAACATCAAAAGGGGGTGCAATAGCAGTGAGCGTTCGAGGCGAAGCCACCAGATTAGTGCGCATGCGGTTGCGGGTTCGATCCCGGCGGAGGCTGTCTGCTAACTGGGATCCCAGGTATATATTTATAATACTGTATTCGTATTTTATCTAGACTAGCTTAAGTGCTCGTGATTTGCTACGGGACATAACTAGTAACCTCGTTAAAAATATTAGAACAAATAACCCGACTGCTTAAAACTATTATTTGGTCATAATATTTAATTTGACGCTTAAATGAGTTTTAGTCAATATATATATATCAGATTGGTCTATTTACTAGCTTTAATTTGACACCCATATTGTCATATTGTCGCAATAGTAAAAAGGTCAGAGGCACCATTTTTTTAAATTTATATAGCCTATGTCACTTTCCAAACGGAGACGATTCTAATGATATGTCATACGTCACAATCCGTCAAAGAAATGAACATACACACACTAGAAAAATATTACCCTCCTTCTGACGCAGTTGGCTAAAAATAGACGATCTTTAAATAGTGCAAAATATCGTGCAAAATAAAAATAGCCTATAAATTGAGCAGGTAAATAAGCTACATCCATGTAAAATTTCATATAATTCGGAAAAATGGATCTTGGATGCTTGAGTAAAAAACAGACACACAGACAAAGATCATCTTATTATTATATATTAATATAAATATAGATAGGTTGAAATGTGTCTTAATATTGAAACAGGCGGATCGGTCACAATATCAGTCCAATATAATAATATAGAAGTTCTGAATTCAATCCACGGTCAGGTAACATATAAATAATTTTAGAGTTTTGTTTCTGATCCATTTGTATACTAGTGTAATGTACAATAATTAAATATGGCGACGAAATATCTGAATATTTTGAAATGTTCTGAATGTGCTGACTAAAATATTTAAGTTGATGGTCAAAATCGAGCTTGCTATAGCTGGCCTAATTAAGGCTAGCCAGTTTAGCACCATAGCTACTATAGAACCGTTAACCATAACTCTCACAGGCCATAAATCCGATCTGTCTGTCCGTTCGTCACAAGAACAAGTATAGATGAATTTATGATATGCCGTATATGGCCGTTCGATATGACTTAGTAAAGAACGGGTCATATCGCACGGATTATTATCGGTGGTAAGTTAAGTTTTTATATAATAGATGGTAGAAATATAGTATAGAAATATGGTTGATACTCAGCCTCTCAATTGAGGGTGCGAGGATCGAATCCCAGGCACTCACCACTGATTTTTCTACGATGTATTAGAAATTAATTAACACTGCTTTACGGTGAAGAAAAACATCGTGAGGAAATCTGCACACCTGAGAGTTCTTTAAAAAAACTGTTTTCAAAGGTTTGTGAAGTCTACCAATTCGCGCTTGACCAGCGTGGTGGACAATGACCTTAAACTCTCTCATTCCGAGAGAAGACCCGTATTTAGCAGTGGGACAATAATGGTTTGACGATGAGATGGTACAAATTAGCTAATAAAGGCGTGGAGTATGAAGTTTGCAGAATCGTTTGACGACCTGATTCTGTTGGATTCTGTTCTGGGTCTGGTTGTTTGCGTTTCCGTGTTTGTGTGTCCATAGTCACACGTCAAAGGAGAAAATACAACTGTAGGAATATGAATGTAAAAAGTGTTTTTCGAGCGTATGTATGTATGTATGTTTGTTTGTATGTATGTCCATTTCTTTGGCACGCGCTACAGCACAAACGGCTTGACGGATTGTGACGTATGATATATCATTAGAATTGTCTCAGTTAGGAAAGGGACATAGGCTATATATTTTTTTAAATGGCGCCTGCAAATTGGGGAAAAAGGAGAGAGGAGGGAGGACTTTTTTATATATGTCTGCCTAATAATAGCAATATTAAGCGTTGAAGAGTTTTGTTTTCAAGGGTGTTGCAACAGAGACATACTCGTCCGAAGCGTAAGTCTTCAGTACAAGCAACTCATATGTGGCTAATCCCATATGTAACTCCAATCCAATCTGGGATAGGTACAGATGTGCGGCAGTGGCCACTTAATATCAGTTGGACTGAGTTTTCATCAAAATAATAACATAAAAGTATTATAGTATATACATATGTTGGATCGTCAGAATTATTAGGTCGTAAACATTACGTGAATGTCCGAAGAGGGACCTAATAAGACCTAATAATAACGCGTTTACGTGTAGTCGAGCAAAGAGATACAGAAAATACTCTATAACCACTTTCATTACGTTAACAATTAAGCACAATATAAACCACAGTGCGCAAACGAAACGAATAACAGTGCTATGGAAATCGAGCGCCGCTCACGCGTCATCGCGACGGTGCTGCCATCTGTCAGAATTCGTGCTGTGCTTCGTTTACCGTCCAACCTAATGTCCATCTCCGATACATATTTGGAATGGTATATTTACTAGCTTTCATTTGATACCCATTTTGGTATTATAACAAAAAAAACCCTTCCCTTATTAAAAAATTAGGTAGCATATG
Organism: Cecropterus lyciades; assembly: GCA_002930495.1. Taxonomy (NCBI): domain Eukaryota; kingdom Metazoa; phylum Arthropoda; class Insecta; order Lepidoptera; family Hesperiidae; genus Cecropterus; species Cecropterus lyciades. The sequence continues at coordinate 43,904 of MOOZ01002910.1, forward strand.
CCACTCTGACAACGTAGTCGATTTCAATGATATATGTTACAATCCGTTAAGCCATTTGCGCTGTAGGGCGTACCAAAGTAATTGACGTACATACATACATCGAAAACATTTCCCCCCTTCTAAGTTAGTCTGATAAAGAGACTATTGATTTTATAAAACGCAATATTTACCATCTTTATTTACTACTTCTATATCACAAAATATTTAAAGCATCAAATATTTTTTGAAAATACAAAAGAGCCTACATGAAATAGCCCTTAGTTTATAAAATCTAACACGCGATGAAGGTACCGAGTTCTGCTTTTCGCGTTCGCTCATTTTGCTCCAAGTCGCCCGTGTAAGGGATATAATTGCTCAAGCATTCACGCAACCGTTGACTCAGGCGTGGATAGTGAGCTTTAATACACGCACGAGTATCATACGAGTGACTAAAGAGCAGAATAGTGAATGGACACAGTCATGCTGTCATTGTCATTCTTAGTCATGTCATTCTTAGAGGTCAGTTGCTGGACACAGGTTATACACTTGTAGTTTTAATATGGTTTTTAGAATAGTTAACGTTCCAATCCAAAGACATCGACCGATCTGTTTTTTTTTATGGTATGGAAGTAGCAATCGAGCCTGCAGCCCACCTGATGGTAAGTGGCCACTGCCCCCCATGGACATCTGTAATTAACCCTAGGTAAGATCAAAGTCTCCTCCAAGGTTAGCCACAGATGCGTTGCCCTGAGGACTAAGATGGAATGCCTCGGAAAAGTATGTCCCCCTTACTACACCCTTCAGACCCGAACAAAACAGCGCATAACACTGCTGTTATTAGACAGAAATAGGTGTGGCGGTGGTGCTTCCGGAGTCGAACCACAAAGAGTTCTACCACCTTCTGAATCTATCTGTTACCTACTATCTGTTACAACATACTTAACAAAAGCAATATGCGCTGCTGTGTTTTGATTTGAAACGAGCGATTAGGGAGACATACATAGGTATCCAAGACGCTCGAACTTAGTCCTCAGGGGTAACAACGCATCTGTAACCGATCGCAAGTACATGCTTACTGGTGCGTTCCTGCGCTTGAGCATGAATCTAGAATACATAAAATCACTGAAAATTTTACCTAACAATTAACTGACTCAACATCAGCCATTTTCGCCTCATCGCTAAGCACAGCACAGAATGCTGGCCAAATATCTAAGAACTTTTTCATCTATCAGACGTTATCTTCCACTCTTCGCATGTGTCAATTTAAAATGCTCACATAATACGAGGTGCTTGCCATAATTATTTGAATGTCAATATCGGAATTACGAAGCTGGAACATGAACAGAACACAAGAACAGTCAAACATTGCATATAAAATTGTTAGCAGAAACTAAGTATTTTTGTTTACCGCTCGGCCACGAAATATTAACTTAAAGCTGCAAGCATCAGTATGGAGCGTATTTTTTCAAATTCAGCTACTGTGAACTTTCCTAGCCTTAAATATAAATCATATATGTTTTTAACGCCTGCAGTACATTATATTTAACCGCTAGGTCACGGTATGTACGATTGGCGCTGGAAGAATCAGCGTCTGGTGTGTTTCGTCAAATCTCGCTACAAATAGCAGCGACATTTCGTATACTTAAAACACCAGCCATATATACTGATTATTAATGCTCAACGCTGATCAGTGCTTCCAGGTCGTGATTATAAAATTACAGTAGATTCTAATGAAAATTACCGAATTTTGTACAAAATTACAGTAGATAACATTTTAAACAATTTTGAAGGGAAATTTTGGTCGACGAGAAAAAAAGGTCATCTACTTTCCCTACGTCAAATTGCATAAATGCAATTTTTTTTTTTCTTTAGTGGTCGTCAAATTGCATAAATGCAATTTGACGACCACTAAAGAAAAAAAAAGGTCATTCCTCGTTCATAATCGAAATAAAATTTTACTTTATACTGTAATGACCCAATACAGTAAATAGTAAATAAATTGAAAATACAGTCGATGTACTGTGTACAGTGCATCTGGAACCACTGACGCTGATGACGCTGATGCTCAACCGCAGAACGATTGGGGCTTGAAACGAATGCTTCGTGATCCTCCGGTAATAGTCAACATTTGTTTTAACGCGAAACGCTTATGCCTTTAGCGTAGAGCGATTGACGCTTGGAACGAATGTTTTATGGCCTTCGGGGTTGTGCAGATATGCCTAGACGCAGTCAACACCTGTTTTTGTTTTCTCGCTGCAACATGTTTGTTATCTCATCTCCTGATTGGATTGACTTTCTGAGTAATTCAGTTGCGGTGTTAACTCAAAGACATCTGTCGTTTATGTTAATCTAAAGTTTACGAGCTTGTGATAAAATCCTCGGCGATTTACATTTAACTTTTTAGCAAGGTGGTAGAACTCTGCGGGTAATCTTCGGTACACATACCTGCGTTAAAAGAGCGTTGTGATGCTCTTTTATTTAATTCTGAAATTTAGGGGAGGAGAAAGGCAAGACTTTTTGAGTCGTTTAACTCAGTGCTTAATATCAATAATGTGTAACTTCATGTAGGAATGAGGAGTTATTTCTAAAGCAACCGTAGATGAAGACGTTCAGAGTATTCGATATTAGAGAAAGCTATATGACCCATTGTGTATTTCTTGTGTTACATAAATCTAGTGTATACTAATATATAAGAAATGAGATGGTGTGTGTCTGTCTATCTTTGTGTTAAAATCAGACAAGAACCACTGCTTATTTATCTGGTCAACTTATAGGTTTCAGTCTAACATATTTCCAATTTTAATTAAAGAGAAAAAAGAAAGGTCCTTATCTCTCTTTGTTTAACTCCAACGGCTAGTGAGTAAAACCATTTTTTTGTCCCGTAGCGAAGCATTCGATTCTTTAGCCAGTTTTCGATAAAGTTGATAAATAAGGAGTATTAACTCTACCCAGGAATGAACGAACTGCATGTTGGATTGGAATGATGAGAGAATTTACTCTGTGTCTTTTTTGCTTTCTGGTCTTAATCTGCGGTCTGGGTCTATTATCAATATTTTTTATAAAATGGAAGAAGCAAACGAGCATATAGTCATTATGGTAAGTTGTCACTACTGCCCACGGGTATCTCATACTAACCCCAGATAAGATTCCAAGTCATACCTAAAGTTGGCCATAGATGATTTTTTACCAGTCAGTAGTAAATATATCTGTCTTGTATGTGTGAATGGGGATGAAAAATTTTGGATGAAAATCATAACGTCCACTCTTTAGCATTTAAAATTTAAACTTGAATAAAAGAAAAAAGTGTGTGTAATTCACACATGACAGAAGTGAAACTTAATAATAATAAAATATTTCTGAGCATAAAATTATTAAGACATGTTTTTTTAAAAAACCGATTAAGAAATCACTGTAGCCCATATTTGGACATCTTATTTCGCATATACCAAAATTGAGTTCCTATACAAGCTACAAAGTAAAATCATAAGCGTGATTCATACAGGGGTACAGCGCCATTTAGTTGTAGCACCGACAACGCTTTCGTAACGCATTTTCGTTTCATCTAGTTTCAAATCACAGATTGTAAAGAAGTCTCACTTTGACGTTGAAAAGAAACAATTGAATTTGCCGCTTAAATGCATACACATGTACAATTTTCTACGAATCCAAGTATTCGTTGAGAAAAATGTACTCTACTCTGTACATTTTTAAAACACAACTTTATTTTGTACAAAGTATAAAATAAAGTTGTAGTTTTTTTTATCAAAATCGACCCCTTAACTTCATCGTGAATTTTCTCTATTCTGTAAACTTTTGAATTTTTCAATATGTAAAATTCACTCGATGTAATTATCATATTGCTCGTTTAATATTTTACAATTGAAACATAAGATTGCATATAATTTTAGAATTCAATATACTATGTGCGTCCATAAAAATAGAAAAAAGAAGAGTCCACGATATACGACTATAGGTACTATACACCTTACTACCTTATACGTATAGTCATTTTTTAAATTAATGCATTGATATTTAAGCGACCACATTTAACCAACAGTATCACTCATATATTGCGATAAAAAACCAAAACATTCACGTATATGGCTTTGATTTATCATCTTGCAACACTGACACTAATCCATTTCTAGGTCCGTGTGAATTGCAAACATCCGAATTGACATCGTATAAATCGAGACTTGCCGTATAATTTAATAAACTGGCAATACCAGTGAATAAACTCATGTTCATGTATCATAACGCCATATTTGAGCGTCGTTGAAATACTTAGGTAGATCATTTGACATAACTAACGTGTGTATAATGTTTCGTAAAATGTAACACATTTTTTGCTGTGAAATTTCTTTAGAATCGTTGTGATTCCAAACCCGATGAAACAAAAATGCGTCACGAAAGCAGTTGTCGGCGCTACAACTAGATGACCCTGTATCTATCTCAACCACGCTAACGATTTTACTTCCTAGCTTGTATAAGAACTCAAGATTGTTAGGTTAGGTTAGGTTTAGGTAACCTAAAAGTCTGAGACACGAAAAAAGAAACACATGTTTGATATTTTTTGTTTCACAGTGCCTTAAATGTTAATTAAAAAAAAAACCATTATGCTAAATTTTCAAAAAAAAAATTACATATGGTAGGCACTCACAAGCAGGATTCTTTTCCCCTTTTAAAAGGCTAATTTTGTTTTGGCTTTCATTTACTATGCGAGTATAATTTTCTACCGATTGTTTACTATCAAATGTCAGGATAGTCCAGTCTTTTTTAACGCCAGAAATTCTTATGTATTCCTTGACGCCCAGAGCACAAGTGTTATATCACTGTTCCGGCGTTGCGGCCGCTTAGTGGCGGGTAACCAGGAAGCGTTAGCATAACATTTGCAGCTCGATAACGTCGGCTGGCGCTGGTGTTATCGCTACCCATGTTCCGAGAGGGAAGGCCGTCTTTCCCACATCTGAAGCATTGATGACAGGAATCGGTATCCTCCGAATCTGCTTCTAGCTCATGGAACTTGAATAGACTTTCATTGAAAACCGCTCATAAAAGTCTCATATCATCTTCAAGACGATTGGACTGCCTACAGTAACCTGTCTTATGTGAATTACAATGTTAGCAGGGCATGCCTCCAGCACATGCTGGGTCAGACGACCCACGACGAGACCGTCAAGATAGTCTACCATAGCCTTACCCTCGTCATCCTAAGAGGAATTACATGATCTAATTGACAATCGACATTGAATGATCGATTCTACCCTATGTTCGATCGAATCGTACGTGGGCAGTGACCACCCTAACATATATACGGAGCAGTGAGTCTGTTCGATCAAATCTGGTTCAAGTGCCAGTTGACCAGAACACAGAAACACTCCGTTCTTGTATAGAATTCGAAATTCCCGGATAATTTTAGTACTTTATTACTAATGACCTAGGAATTTTACCCGAATCAAAACGTGTCAGTTACCGTATCTTTGCCGAAAATTAGCATATATTATAGATTTTTGCCAAATCATTAATATAAATAATTAGTACACACGAGCATTGATAGCCGAATGCTTAAAACGCGGCCTCTTAATCAAGCGTCCGAGTTTCGAATCCCATCACGCACCATTGATTTGTCTAAAATGATGTACGATTAGACGTAATTGTCACTGCTTCACGATGAAGTAAAACATCATTAGAAAACTTGCACAGAGAGTTCTCAAAAAAAGAGTTCTCAAGTTGTGTGAAGTCTATCAATTCCCACATGGCCAGCGCGGTGGACTATGGCCTAAAACGACGAGATTACATACATACGTATGCGTAACGTAAATAAGTATATACAAACATTCAAAAACACCCCTCCTCCATTCGTAGTAGTCTAAAAATTCATCATTACAATATAACGTTACTTTCAAATTGGTGTTGCCTTGTTTTCAAACGGATCTGCCTTTCCTTTACTAGAAACTGGCAACATTGTAAATACTATACTATATTTACTACACGTTGACATTCCGAGTGTTTTAATTGTATACGATCATCGACCAATGCTGCCTCTGTTTCTACATTCCTCTGTATAATGGACTTTCCATGTATTGGCGTCTTGTAAAAAAAGTCCGTGATGTAAATTAGTTGCTAGTCGAGTAATTGGTCGGCGCTAAATCTTGTACTGTTTTATTAAAATGATAATGGTATTTATTACGCTGAAATGTTTAAACCTTATTTTTTATATTGCTACTATTTATGAAACAGAAATAGCAAAGGAAATGCAGTCCGCCTGACTGTAAGTGGTCACTGCGGCTGATGGACATCAGCAATATCTAAATATCAGATAGCAAATTCGGAGAGGCGTCTAAACTAATGTCGGCGTCTAAATCATCCTACCCCTAACACTTAGTTGTCTGATAATTCCTGCTCTGATAAGAGTGTTCTTCTTTGTTCCATTCTTTAACCACGAACACAGCAGCGCTTAACCACCATTTACAAACCGACACTAACTTACCCATAAAGTTCAATTAAATGCATAAAAACCGTAAAATGTTTCGAAGCACAAACAACTTATGTTAACTGTAGACATTATGTTATTAAAATTCCTACGAGATAAGAAATACTCGTATTAATTCGATTAAATCACTTCTGCAAATTGCGATAAGTATCTTTAATTCCTTCAATAGGTTTGTAAGCACATATTCAAGTACTTTTAAGAAATAAGTAGCCACGCTTCTCATTTGCTACTGTTTACGGACATACGTAACGTTTTTGTATAAATTTTTGTAAAATTGCTCAACATTTTTCGATAAGTATAATTTCATTTTAATATGTGTGTCCATAAAAACGTAATAAACATTTCAATACAACTATACAAATAAGGATTTGAGCAAAAAATGTCACTTGACTGTCGATATAGCAATATATTGCGATAAACAAGTTAATATATTGCGTTTACAATGCTGGTGATAATTTGCAATTAAACGCGCCTCCATCTGCTTTGGTTATTTTTGGTTATTATATTGTACTAAAGTTGCAGTTTTTTTTTTTCTGTCACACATCAAAATTAAAATATACATCGTTGCGTGGTTAGCAAAGATGAAAAGCTTGGAAAGCTAAAAGCTACGCAACTATTACGATTTTTATTGAAGTGAAACTTCTTAAGCATCGTTGTGATTTGGAACTCGATGAAAGGAATATGCGTTACGAAAGTTGTCGGCGCTACAACTAGATGGCGCTGTACTCCTTTCTGAATCACGCTGAACGATTACTTCATATCTTGTTTAAGAACTCAAGCATGGCTGCTTGGAATCAAGGCTGCTATAATATTAAACGACTTTTGTAAACGTTTAATTCTTAATACCCTTATTCGCAGGAATATTTTATTATTTATTATTAGTAAGCTTCTGCCGTGTGCATACACACACACATTTTTAAGCTTTTATTACCAATACAAGCCATCCTCGCTATACGCAGTCAATGCTACTGGATAGCTAGTGTAAATAGAATAAAGAGTCCGTAAAGGCAAGCTTCATTCCATCAACTTTTTGCATCAGGCCATCCACTCGTACGGCGCTCGAACGTAAATCTTAACAGTAAATATTCAAAGTTAAATATCCAACCACGCACTGAGGCGTGAAAACTGTTGAACGAAATAATTACTTAATCCTCATACTATTGAGTTTAATTTTGAAAGTTCGTACATTATACAGATATTTTGAACTTGCACGAGGTAAGTATTTTGTGAAATATTGTTCGGTCGAGGATTATGCAATGCATGTGTGTATGCAACTAGTATCATACGATAAAAATATTATTTTTAGTAGTTTACTGAGCAAAATACTTTTTAGTTCTATTTCTAAAAGGCGGTAGAACCCCTTGTTTTATTTTTATATGGAAAGCATGCAGTTGAAGCATGCAGTTCACCTGATGGTAAGTGACCACTGTCGCCCATGGACTGTAATCAACCCCAGATAAGGTCAGTCTTACCTGAGGTTAGCCACAGATGCATTAAAAAGATTAAGTTGGAACATCGCTGATAGGCATGATATATCTCCCTCACTACACTCTTTACACCAGAACACAGCAATGCAAACACTGCTGTTATTAGACAGAAATAAATTTTGCGGGTGCTTCCAGAGTCGAACCACGAAAAGTTACCTTTAAGCACCTTTGTCGTTTGACCCCTTAGGCTCCACAACTTATTTCATCCTAATAAACATATAAACATAAACGCTTTCTACACTCATAGCCCCACAGTAGGATTTTCTCCTGTGTCGTGGGTGCCA
>MOOZ01002918.1:9380-19412 GCA_002930495.1 Cecropterus lyciades
CCCAATAATCGTGTAAAAATTCTGTTATAAACGTGCTTCATTTATATATGTTACATTTTGTTAGTTACTTATTTAATTATGTTATAAATTTTATATTATTTAATTCATATATTTTTACTTTTAAAATAAAATAAGTAAATATTCAACATGAAATTATATTTCGACCATCATCTTTCGCTTTTGCTTTTTGCTCTTGTGATCTCCTTTATATTCGTTAACAAATAAAACTGTATCGTTAACATCATGTGTAGCAATGGCTCTCAATTTGCTATTCATAAAATTACTCGAATGAATGATTTTCAAAGAGAACGTCATATATGAAAACGACGGGCTTTTAGCAATACAAAAATCAAAAACAGTTTTTTAAGTGGTCGTTTCCAAAGTGCAACCTGGATATACCATAAATTCTTTAATTTTATGACTTTATTTGACACAGGGTGATAAAAGCTTTGCACAAAGTTTAACAGTAAACGTTTTCTAAATTTATAATTTCAGATTCATAGGCAATGCGCAATACTTAAAACTTCTATGTTTTATTACAATAAGCGTAGTTGGGTGTATAATAAACGTATGCCGTAACATATAAGATAATGCTAGTGTGTTACACCTACAAAGTAAATTTACTAATAATAAAATGGAATCTAATGATGACATAATAATTTCTGCTAAGATACCAATTAAATTCACTGTGACGGAATGTAAACGATTCACTGAAATCGTCTGACAATGTAAACTGTGTAATTGCCGTGAATAATGTACATTCAGGGAAATCATTGTCTACAATATTATACATAAGTACCACTCTGTAAACGGGTACTAATACCATTAAATTAAAGCAAGCGTAATATTACACTCGTGTCGGAATTCTCGAACAATTTGAGAGATTTTGGTTATATCGTGTGAAAGCGGTAACAGGAATCCTGTTTTGTGAATTTATTTTCCCGGTATTGGAATACATGGCGGATATTTTTCAGGTGACGAGTAAAAGGTTTGTTTATAATTTTAAATATTTTGAACAGTCAATGCATACTATGACATAATGTTAAGCGGTTTAAATGATATCGTTTGTGAATAGTGTCGATGTTCAGAACGAACAAGTAGTACATTGTAATAGAAAATATGCTGAATCATTTTTAAACGAAACCTATTCTCAGTTTGTTTCTAAATGTCTTCCATAACACTGTTAAGTACACGTGTAATCGTTACAAGGATCACAGGCCAAAGAAGGAGATCTATATCTATATATCTATATATCTATATCTATTCTATACATATAATAAAACTGTAGAAGACGTCAATTCCGTACATTAAAAAAAACATAACAAAATACAACCAGGGGCTTTCAAACAAGTAACACAAGCAAAAAAAAACATTTGAATTTCCTGTCTGTCTGTCTGTTGTGCCGCTTTAACTCAAAAACTACTGGACGGATTTTGATGAAACTTTTTTTGTTATAAAGCTTTTAGTTCTTGGCAACATATAGGCTATAATTTATTTTGAATTTGTATGTCTGTCTGTTGTCCGGCTTTCACGTAAAAACTTCTGGATGGATTTTCATAAAACTTTTTGTTTTATAGCCATTAGTACTCGGCAACATATAGGCTATAATTTATTTAAAATTTTTGTCTATCTGTCTGTTGTCCGGCGTTCACGGAAAACTAACTAACGGGTAACTTGAATATTGGGTATAGAGTTTAAAACCAGCGCCATCTATTGCTAACCTATCAACGTACAATATAACATATCAAAGTTTTTTCGGAATCTAGCCGTAGATTCTTATTATTGTACTAAGAAGATAAAACATTCTACTTTCAAGAATTCAGTATTTTTTCTGCTTTTACTATAATCTTAATCTTCTAACTCACGTATTGACTAAACATCGCATAGCCTAAACCGCTGAAGATAAAAACATTAAATTTTGACAATGGATTTTAGTGGTAGGCAACAGCTAAATACGGATTTTTTGAAATTCTATCCTTAAGAGGGTTAAATAGGGGATGAGGGTTTGTATGAAAGACGCCAATTTTGATACAATTAAGCTTTGTGGATTGATATAAAGGAATACTTCTTTCACCGTATTCGGAAAATCAACCCTTAAGGGGGTGAAATAGGGGTTGAACATTTGCCCCATTCCACCGATTTTGATATTAGTTTTTTGAAACTTTGTATTTGGCTTTGTGGTTTGATAAAATAAAACATTCGTTTTTTCGATAATCCTTTTTCGATAACCGTTTTTGATAATCAACCCAACTATGGTGGTGAAATAAGAGTTGCAAGTTTGTTTGAACGTCAAGTTTGTGATGATGCAAGCTAAATGACACTTTGTATTTGCACACACAGTATTTGTCTTTGTGGTTTGATATAATGGAAAATATATTTCACCATTTTTAGTAAACCACCATTTAAGAAGGTGTGAAATGAAAACGCTAAAATAAGGAATTGAGGAATTTATTAAATCCGGCGCCGTTAAAGAAATCACTGTGAATTTGTTACAAGTTTCTTTTGCTCAAATATAATGAAACGTCTATTCACCGTTTTCCTGGACAATCCTTAACAAATTAAATATGGGATAGAGGTTTGTTTTTAAAATTACGTTATATAATATAAGTAATGCGGTTCTATCTCGATATGTCGTCAACACATTATTATCTCACTGCTGTCTTCTCTCAGAATGATATAGTTTTAAACCATAGTTCAGCGGACTGGCCAACTGAAAATTGGTGGACATTACACACATTTGAGAATGTTGTATTTCTTCGCCGTAAATAAATGATAATGAATTTCTAATATGCATTTCATCTTAGAAAAATCAGAGGTACCTCCGTGTCTGGGATACGAACCTCGGGTTTCAAGAGTTTTATCTATCCTTATATGATTTTTATGGGCAATACAGGGACTAAGAAACGATTTTACTGAACTTCACCATGAACGAGTTAAAAAGAGGTTTCAAGGATCTGAATCGCAGACTGAATCTACGAAACAGGAGAAGAAAATAACTACTAATATTTCTATCTGCAATCGAAGAGTGGGGCGTCGAAGGAAAATAAATTCTCCTCTGTCTGTGAAATAAATGTCCTCTTACAATTCCCATGAACAAAGGCGGTGGGTACAGGGGCTCTCACCGTCGTGTTATTATAGGCCTCCAAAACGCATATATTCATTCACGCATATATCAAGGAGTTAAAATTTGAAGATGAGAAAAAGCGTAAAATTTTAGATTTAGGCTTTTGGGTCCAAATAAAAAATCATTATTTTTTCGGAAAAGTTAACTTGAACGGAGATAAGGGGTTGAAATATACTATGAGTGAGGAGTGTCTCGCTGTGTAGAACTAAGTGCGGTCACCATCACTGATGCTGGGCGCGGTGACTAATGACAATACCTCATTAGGGGAGACCTATGTCTGCTGCTAAGGCTGAAGCTGCTGGGACATGCTGCTGGTTCCAGCAGTGGATATCAAAAGTCTCCTGGATGCACGCGAACGAAGTTGCGGGCATTGCTAGTCTTAATATTTATAAATTACGTGTCACGTTGTTTGTCCGGGGTCAACTCTTGAAGTACTGAACCGATTTCAATCAAATTTGTGCAGTTTAATCCAACTTGAAATAATATCTATACAAATTACGTGTCACGTCGTTTATCCGCTATGAACGCCTAAACTATTGAACTGCTTTTGATAAAATTTGTACACCATAAGCAGTTTGATCCAAATTAAAAGATAGGATAGGTTTTCTTAATGTGTCACGATGTTTGTCCGCCATGGGGTTTTAAACTACTGAACCGATTTCAAACAAATTTGCTCACCGTGTACAGTTTGATACAACTTGAAAGATAGGATAGCTTACTTATGAACTTGAAATGTTCACAGTATATTTAGTTTTTAAATATATTCATTTTTAAAAATAAATAATGAAATCAAAATGAAATAAATATTTAATGGAGGCTCCCATACAACAAACGTGATTTTTTGCCGTTTTTTTTTTATAGAATTGTACGGTAAAAGATTGATTTAAAAAAAAAAAATATTTTTCCCATAATCAAATATATTATATATTGGTTTATCTCGGGTTGGATATGCATAAAACTATACACTTTTCTGCCAGATAATAACACTACACACACAATATTAGATAATATTGAATATAAAGAAGTATTGAACAATTAAAATAAACATAATAAATCATAATAATTTTAATATTCACTTTAAAGGTACCAAACAAAAGGTAACTACTCCAAGGTTTTATATAATAGAGCATACATGTTTCATCAAATTGGCATGCAAATAGGTACATATGTACATACATACGCGATAAAAACATAACCCTCATGTAATAAACTCCAATATTTAGTACTAAGAAACACACCAACATTTTATTAATGCCCAATGAAATGGGCGCGGGTTTGCTAATAAAGTATATAGAAAATCTTGATAGGTACATTTTTGATGTATTGATCCACTAGATAATTTATTAATATTGCTTTATGTTCCTATGTTGGATAAATTATTCACTTCATCGAATTGATGGTGCACGATAGGGCCGCAATTAGATACTGTACTACGCCTCAAATGTTCTGACTATATATTTATGTATCATTGTTAAATCACTTGTTAACAATGAAGAGCACGAGCATGTGTTACGTCTCACAGGGAGAACTCACTAAGTATTAGGTACTGCATGTATGTATATTGGGAGGCAAAATTACACAGAATCGTAAATGTTTGATGTCCTGATTCCCGAGGCGCACACAATGTTCAAGTTTTAGGTATTCCGATGAAACCTTCTTTTTTTTACAAATTCATATTTAATAATATTTTCAAGCTTTTGATAAGTGACGAGTACTCGTATTTTGTCGTAAATTCAATTGATTTCTGTTACATAAGAAAATTGTTTTCCTTGATACCAAAAGTTTTAATACGTTGAAACAGCCACTTATATAATAATTAAATCAAGTATCATCTTAAGTGGTGGAATGTTGCATTTGCCGAAATTTACTCACCGTGACCCTTGTCATCCTGACAGACTTAATTTAACAAAAATGGGGAATCTAAAGACCGCGGAGCTTAGTGCTTATTTGATTACTGTCTATTTGTAAAGTAATTCCCATGTAAAAAAGGAAATTCCCAAAAGTTTAGTAGCAAGTTTTATTAGATTCTCGACTGTAATTCTAGAGAGGCGTGCTTCTCTGTGTAGCAAATTAAACTAAAATGACTTAAAACGACTCGAGCCCTGCAGGGACGGACGGGGGCCGGCCAATCGCATGGTATTTATATTAAATGTTTCTCTTTTAACTTGGTCACGGGAATGCTATGGTACATTATTTTATGTTTTTAATGGGTACAAACAACGTATTCGGTCTATCTAACGTTTGAATCCTTTTGCATATATTAGAATAGTTTTGTTCTGGTATTTAGTCAATAACGCTCGCAGTCACATAGACATCACGGTTTCCCACTCCTATTTTTACTTTACTTCGATATTCCTTAAATTAGAAATTAAACGAATTATATCTTGGTATCAATTTAACAAATTCATGTATTTCTCTAGCAAAACTCTCTACGACCGAGTGATTCACTGCGAAGATGTACTTCGCGAAGTACTTAGCGAGATTGGACGCTAAATGGCTCGCATAATTCAGTTTCAAAGTTATACAATATTGATTATACGTGTTATTTCACTATGCCACATGTTTTTTTTTCTTTTATTTTTTTTATACATACTTCAACGAGATTTTATTCACTTCATACGTAAATATGAGAATATAGCTTACCCGTATTGAAGTTGTTTTTTGATTCTGACCGTTCTGAAGCAATGTCATGGGAAACAAAGCTAGTAGCAGTCAAATAGTCTATTTTATCCATAACCATCTACTAGCCCTGCTGATGATAGCTTAGGGTCTTGTGAATTTTTTACGTATATTGGTGTGTCGCATGTTCGTGCCGTTCATGATTGGATGTGATAAATCATTATCTCAAGATTTTTTCCTCTTGATCGGATTTTCCTCTAGCAGTTAGCAAGTGACACGTTTATCCGTACGACACTTAGTGTAATTTCTTATGTAGTTTACCCAAAACTATTAAAAATGAGCTTCGCGAACCGCTTCACGTGTGTCACGCGATCATAACACGCAACGGTCAGTTGCTTGTCTTGGCGGTGTAATAAACGTGTCGACACCTACCCTCAATTTTACACCCCTAAGTATCTCATGGTCATGGTGAACAATAATTTTTGTCAATTCATTAATTTAATCAACTAAGTTATATTGCAAATTATAAGATTTTAGGAATTATCATCTTATATGTATCTACAAAATAGTTTATCAAATATCATTATGATATAATCTTGTTTTAGATTTCTAGTATGTAAGTGTGGCTGATTAAAACTCAACTCCCACAACAACACACTGTGTACCTGCAGTGTGTGGACGTCGCGGCGCCGGCTTAAGTGCAAAACAGTTACTAACTCACCTGCTGTTCTATAAATGCATATTACTTTGCTGCAAGACAAGTACTTAATAACTCTGTGGGGTAGCCGTATTCAACATGATATTGCACATTCTTGAGAAGAACGTAATAATCGAAGCATTTTATGAAAGAAAAACTGTTTCATGATTTTAATCACACATTTCTCTTTAAAAATCATGAAAAATTAAAACCAAATCTCAATATTAAATTTCGAACATATTTAAAATTTAAAAACGGAAAATATCGTAAGCACACAAATAAGTCCTGTTGAGACTCCATAAAATTCAAGAGGGTGTGTGAAATTTATCGTTATTGAAATTGATAGCTACTGCCTAAAACGACATTTTACAAATGGTGGGTCGCTATCCGGTACTGGGTCACTTGAATAATATACCAGGTGTCTTAAATATTCTTATTCTTTATTAGCTTTTGTGCATTTCTCATTGTATGTCCACACGTCAAACGGTGTGTAAAAATATTTGATTTATGATGATGTCCCACAAAAAACATTTTTTAAAATCTTTAAATATTTTAACTTTTTAATACTCTTCTCGATAGGTTTAATTTAAGGAAACTAAACTATGTAATACAAAGTTTTCCGTAATAAACTAAACATAATCTGTATTGGGTTATAAATTAGGCAACGAGGCGCAATATTTAGACGCGGCGTCACACGTCGCTTATATCTCACGTGTGCTCCAGCCGCTGCTGGCAGTGCTGTGTTTACAGCACTGCGCTGACCGTATCATACACCAAGTAAACGCCAGAAGGCATGTTCCTATGCTCGAATAAAGGGCTCCTTAAAAATTAATAAAATTTATAAGAGCAGTAGAGCAGGATTTTATATCTGAAATAGGGCTCAGTTTCATTTATTATAGGCGATATTAAAACATTGGTTCCGTTAAGAAACCTTGCGTTCCAAGCCAATACGGTGAGCCGGTGACACTCGACACATAAAAGTGGAATGTAATATGTTACGACGTAACATACAACTCTGTTTAGATATAACATCGCAACTAACAAGCTGCATACGCGTTATAGGGCGCGTGCGCGTTTGCTGATTCTTATACATCAATGTGGATCTGGATATAAACTCTAAAATTGTGACACGTATAGGCAGCATAGTGTATACAAACTGACCACAATTTTTCTAATGCTGTAAACATGTTTTAAAAATAAATATTGATAGATATTCAATGTACAATTGAACATAAATATTCAAGGGATTAAAATTCGAACGTTCCATTGAAAACAAAATCATCCTATAATATTCTTTATATATTCTATTTATTTAGAATTTTGTGACATTTTGTAAAACACAGAAATGCGACTCTTTGGCTCATTTTTCGTTAAATATTTGCAAATTTTCGTTATAAATTTGATGGTATTAAAATAATTGTGAAATCCAGCTAAATGGCGTTTCGTTGTCAGAAAGGTAGGTAGCGCTTGGGAATTATGCGGAAAATTACTTACTCTTATTGGAGTACCTCTAATTGACGTAATGGCGTTCATATATTTGCAGCCTCCGTCGTACAGTGCTTAGTTTAATCAATACAACTGTAAAACTAATTGAAATTAGGCAACTTACTTATTCAGATTGACAAAGAATCCTGGAGTATTATTCAATGGACTACTTATTGTGCTTATTTATTCATTTATTGGATCATCGTATTCAACAGTTCTTACACATAAGATCATAAAGTTAATCGTTTGCAGTAATTTTAGTTACGGATTAAAACAGCATGCATAGCTAGACGGGTGCATTAACATCACAAGGAACTTAAATTTTAAGTTTGGTATACATTAATGTTAAATGTATATGTTATTTTAAGTTATTTTATTGAAATTTAAAATATAATCATTTTCAGCGCAATCGTGTTCACTTAACCTGAAACTACATACGCATACCATTCCAGGCCATGAAATGACATTCTGACAATGATTGAACGTGAATAACTATAAAGTTCAAGACGAATAATAAAATAATACTTTATTTTTGTACACCCATGAAAATAATATTTGATGAAGTATAGAACGAACATTAACCAAAAACACTTCAGTTCATTTAAAATCAGTATTCAGACTGCTAACATGACATGAATAAGTAATTCGTTCCAATGAGAACCGGTCTGTGATCATTTGGTTCATCATTTCAAACGTAATAAAATTATTTGAGTACAATATAAATTATCTATACTCCAAAATACGGTTAATGAATTTTGTTATATACCTCTTATTATAACATCTAAACAAAATGTAAGCAGGTGTGTGATTTTCATTACACTAGTAAACGTAGTCAGGGTAAGATGAGTTTTAAAATGTGCACGCCGTCAATGTATATAAATGTTTCTAATACTTATGTATTAGTCTGCTGAACTAATTTACACATGCGCTCGACTGATTAGAAAAAACGCCACTATTTTAGTTACATTCATTGTCATTTGTATATTGCATTACCTTGACGTCAAACTGGCTTGTCATTGTTTAAAAATACCTCGAAAACAGGACAAACAACTGATATAAAACTATATATTTTTTATAATATGGTTTGCCAACGGTTTTATCACATACAGTTACATCACAATACTACTCATCAAGTGGATGAAACTTCACGTTAAATTAGATCTGCAGCTCAGTATTTTCATTTCAATTAAATTTTAATTTGTTAAACATTTATCGGAAGCCGCGACGATCGGCGTGAAGTATCGTCGTTGTCAGCAACTCAGGAACAGGTAATTGGATCGTCGCTCTGGGTGACACAAGGACCCTTTACTCAGATGGCCTGTAACGATCCGATTTATTAATCCCTCCTACCTCCGCGTGCCTCCTGCTGCACGCAGGAGTGTTTGGCTCTAAAGCCGAATTGTTCAACAAAAAGAAGGTTTTTGGATTGGACAACCGTTCTTAGTCGGTTAAGAAGTAGTTTTTCGTAGATTTTCCTAAACGTGTTCAGGACACTGATGTCCAGTCTTCGCGACTATCATAGGGTTTCTGCTAGAAAAGTTGTCTGCAATGTAAAGTTAAACTTGAAGATATAGGAGTCCTGACACAGCAAAACAATGCATAATTCCCTTAAAAACTTGAAATAATATTGTCGGTTTAGAGGGAAAATATTAAGTGGGTTCAAAATTATGTCGACTGTAAAAAGAAAATATAGATATCTTTAAGAAAGTTATTCCCATTCATTGGTTAATGACAAGGCTTAATGTGGAGTAATATTGCGCCTACACCTAAAATTTATGCGCAACTTATGGAATATTAATTTATTGTTGACCCTGAAATCAGTGTATTTTATAATTTGGCACAGTTAAATTATACGTCTATTTGAAACAAAGTATACGTTTCTTAAAGCAAACTCTAAATGTAGCCAGCCCTATTAGTCGTTTTATAATTTTAGAAAGGTATTTAGAAAAGTTTTGGAAACTAATAATTATAACTATTAGGTTAAAAAATATATATATAAATATTGACCTCCTTCTGCGACACTGTCATGTTCGCGAAGGAGGACGCTGAAAGAGCACGGGAGCGCGCAGATCCCGCTCGGCGAAGGAGCCGCCGGGGCAGACGTACA
>MOOZ01002918.1:44437-54916 GCA_002930495.1 Cecropterus lyciades
TTGCATCTAAAAAACTACACGTTGTACCTAACCTTAAATGTTTGGCGGAACGTTAAAATCACTTGTCACCGGCGGGAAAAGTGATCACTTTAGGAAACCAGAAAATTTAAATATATCCAGTTAACTCTTAGCTTTCGTCGGCTTATTTGATCAGTCGTCGGTTGACAGACGGGACGTGACCAGATTTTATATAATTGAATAGAAGGAACTTGGAAGTTCATAAATTTTGTAATTGGACTTCAGAACTAATGTTCCAAATTCAGAAGGCCACGAAGGGATTGCTTCTAAGTCATACTTCAGTAATAATGTGAAGTAATTGTTAAATTCTGATTAATTTTTAACAGTCTAGCCAATAAACAAGGATTGCTAAACGGGTTAGGTACAAAATTCTTGCACCCGTAAGATTATATTAGACTTAAAATATAATAAAAATAAAGTATCTTTTATATATACATACATACATAACATACTAGTGTGCCTTTAAATATATTGTTTCGATTGAATAAATTATTATGAGTTACAGATATAATAGAACACATAATTTACATTAAGTTTATATATTATCTCAACTGATTTCTTTGTCATTCTCTCTATGATCTGAAGCATAGGTCGATTATTTTTCGTCTCTACAAAACTCATGTCTTCAACTATTTTCTCAGATCAGATTAAAATGTTCAGTCTCTAGCCGTAATACATGCAATTTCCTACCACGTCGGACATAAGTAACTTTATAGATAAATTATATATAATACTTAAGTTGTATTATTACAAATAAGATTTAATATATATCCCGATCATTGAAATGGGCTGTTACCCATTCGATTGCTTCGCGAAATAAAAGTCGACGATTACTGAAAGAAGATATTGACTTCCTGCCTACAGACGGTTGACGTATAAAAATAAAGGGCCATTTCAGGGAACATAAACTTACATGGATATTAGATATTTCAGAAAGCTCTACTCTAGCGGATGATCTTATTTGAGAGTATTCGATATTTTCTTACTGATAGTAAATCTTTTGAAGTTCAGGTCATATAAATATCTCATTAAAACTCGAAAAAGATTGAAATGATCCTTGAATTCGTCTTAACTCAATCCTTTACTTTCATTATCAAAGTTGACATATATATGAATTATTAAGAAATAAAAACTAACATAAAATAGGTAGTATTAAATCCTTGTTAGCATGTAGGAGGGTAGAACTAAAATCTCCACTCGGCAAAGGCGCGAAACAAAGCAATGCTCAAAGAAAATCATGTACAGAGCGAGCTTGGATTGCTTCGAATTGTTCTTGTTTCACATTTTATCATGTACATAAACACTGAACGTACGTAGTTAATAGTATTAACATTAAATGAAACATTCCTTTGTATTGAAGGTAAGAGCTTCTTAACACGAAATGATATACAACGGAACAAATGTGGCACGTGTAACTAAATAAATTAGCGATAAAGAAATTAATAACAAATTCAAATATTAAGTTTAGTTTCAACTCACTTCATTATTCCATACCACGTTAATTGTCGCTTCCATTCTCTTCCTAGTATTTACTAACAATCTCGAGTTCATTTTTGTATTAATTTTGATAAATAAATGAAAATTACCTTACCAATTATACATGTAACAGATTCACATAAGTACAATGTATAATTTTTCTTTTACAAATTAAAAAACATCCATGGACAAATAACTGTCAATCTTCAATATTTATGACGTAAGAAAAGAAAAAAGTTTAATTTAAACACGGAATAAAAAAGCTGCCCTGTTTCCAATATTTCTTGGCAATGACAAGGTGTTTCATCTTTTCCCGACTAATCACGATGATGAAACTTGGATGAATGACACAAAAATCATTAAGTGTTTCGTGTTGAAAATATTTACAGGCAAAGGAAAAAATATAAAGCGCTTCTTTCCTTATACTTCCATAGAAAATTGTACTAAGATATAAGTTTACACAGGGCCGTTGATATTATTACTTACCTCACTATTTATATTATTACTACATTGACAACAGATACATACTCATCAACACTTCGTCCCTAAATGCCTCATTAAGACAAAAATTCCGGCAAATCCTTCAGACCGTTTCTATGATACGCGATGATTTTAAAGCAAAAATATAAAACACGTTGGTGTACGCCATATGCAATACGGAAATTGATATAAAAGTTAGTGTAATTTTATTGATTGATTATAAACCACTGCTTGTTCGTAAATTTAGTGAGTAATAATAGTAATTTCGAAATATATTCTACAACTTTTGGAGACGACCAAAGAGTATAGACAAATCTACCAAAAACTACGTTTGTCATCGCGTGCAGCACCTTTTAAAATATAATTTATATATTGATATTTCTATACAATAATTCTTATTTTATTTTTACACTTATTAGTTTTAAGCAGTCGGGTTTTGTGTTTTATGTATGATTCGTTTTATCTATGAAAATTAAGTAACAGACGAGCACACATCTACATGATGGTACCAGTCGCTCATATACATTGTCTTAAATAGATCACTCACATTATCTCCTTATATTTATATAAGTCAGAAATATGTATGGTGGAGGTGCTTTCGGAATAAAATCACAAGGAGTTCTACCACCTTCAAAGAAATTAATAGTTTTGGGATCAGAGAGTAACTGAATACTCACTGGATCTCTGAAAGGCTTCTTTTTATCCCAGAAATAAGGAGGTTTTCTATGAGATGGAATAAAAATGGTGTACTTCAAGCTTGTATTAAAAAGATGTTAATATAACTAGTTGAAAAATCTCTAAATTTTGTACGCTGCAAAAACTCTAAAAAGGAAAATTTCATGAACATTTTTTCTTTATTGATTCCCGCCCCAGAATTATATTGAGATTCTTGTTTTACTAATCGCTCTGTTTATCACTGTTTCTTGGCATTCTCATAGGCTAACCTTCTTTTGTTTGTTGTTGCGTTCACGTGGCAAGCTTTTTAAACTGCTCGCGAATCTTAAACAAAATTGTAAAATTAGTTTAGTGTGATATTTTATGGAATTGGAATAGCAAATAAGCATGCAGTCCACCGTACTGCCGTCAACAATGAACAACTATGACCATCTCCAATTAGTTAAGAGGTCTTTCAGGGAATCTTCCTCAAGTCGATCACAGAAACTTTATCACTTTGAAGGTGGTAGAGCTCTTTGTGGTTCAACTCCGGAAGTAACACCGCCACACCTATTTCTGCCTAATAATAGCATTGTTATGCGCTGTTGTATTCTGGTCTGAAGGGTGTGGTAAGGGTGACATACTTTTCCAAGACATTCCATCTTAGTCGTCAGGGGTAGCGACGCATCTGTGGGTAACCTTAGATGAGACTTTGATCTTACCTATGGTTTACTACAGATGTCCATGGGCGGCAGTAGCCACTTACCATCAGGTGGGGTGCATGCTCGTTTGCTACCTCTATACTATTAAAAAAACTCATTATAACTAAGATGTCGTTGATTATTTAGGAGTTAACTGCAGCAGTTTTACAGCAGTAATTACAGCCTCCATCGGACCATATTCCATGGAATGCCCAAGAGTGGCCCGTATTGAAAGTAATACATCAAGACCAACGCAATATTTAGAGCTGGCACGTCATTAATCGGCTTACGCTCTGGTTTTGATTTACGTCCGTCATTGTTTACGCTGATTGCCGTGGCGATCCGCCAACAGGTGGCTCTCATATCTTACACATGCAAACTGCTTAGTGAAAGTGAAATTATGAAATGTTTTACAAACATTTTTTTTTCAAATTTCTGTCAGATGTCAAAGAAGAAAAGTCTATTTATTTATTAGATTGAAACACAGACTAATATTTTTTTCACCACGCGCTAGGGGGATCATGATTTAATTTGGTTGATGTTGAGATGACGTATGTTATCATCTTTGGCAATCTGAATCTATTTATTCTCTTTATGTTATTGACGTTGGATATTATCAAAACATAAAACGCGAGTATTTAATTTCTTTTTATAATCCAGACTGCATCTTAAATACAACCAGTTGGTATTGTGATCAAATACAAGCCTAAAGGTACGAAATATATAAATTGTAAAAGTCTAAGTGACTTTTACAATTTATATATTACCTTACCGAAAAAGGTTTTCTACTAAACATTTTAATACAAAAGATCATAACTAAGTAAATCGTTCCCCTATCTATCTGAAGCTGTTTGCGGCTGGGGCAATGTTGTCACTTCGAACCAACGCTGACTTCGTCTGCAGCTCTACCACCCTTCACAACTTGTCATTCAATAACATTGTTGAAACAAAATTAATAAATAATGCTTTAAAATGTTTAAAGCACTGCAAGTCCTATATAAACACTATAAACACCTGTAAAACCATAATCTAGTAAATTTTGTTGTTATCAAATTATAAAGATTCCGTGACAATTGTTGTGTATTTTTTTAAAGTAGAAATATACAGATTGTATCAGTGGAACAATGGAAACATAAAAAGTAAGGAACTTCGTTCCTGAGGGGGTTTCCCCGAAACAATCTTTTTTTTTAAATTGAAGTAGTAAACGAGCATAAAATCCACTTGACACTGCAACTTAAAAACATCGATAATCAACTTGATAAACACTATCGATGACTGTTGATACTGTAAACTTAATTTTATTGTGACTAATATAAAGCTAACTGGGAATTAAATACATTAATAAAAATCCTTCGACCGTTAATTTTTGATTTGAGGGACGCTGTGTGACGCAGTCGCTCGGCTACATGTTGCAACTAGATGAATATCTTTATTGTGATAAGAGATATAACTTCAAATACAAAGTTTTTTCTCCCATATTTCTCACTTACTTATTGGCGCAATGGAGTTCAGTACTAAGTGGCACGGAAGACGACAAATCCGCAAAAGTGTCGTTCGTGAATATAATTTTCTTCTTTTTAATTTTGTTTATAAATTAGTAATTATTTGACTTTTCATAAGAACTACTATCTAAAGTTCACATCCGCCTCCGCCTCCGTTAACCATCCGCGGAGGTGAACATCTAAACCTCCGCATCCGCCTCCGCCGCTAAGATAGCCTCCGTTACATCCCTAAAATTAAGCGAGCTGCGGTGTTAGTTCGATTTAGTACGGGATACCGTTCGTAGATGGCGTTATTCTCTATATGCTATATACTTATTTCCTGACGCAATCTTGTCTTTTACGCATATTAATTTCACGAACACGTTTCACATCTACCAGGCATCCCATGACGGCATTTTTTTGGAGATTATTACACCGCTGGTCATAAGGACACATTTCCTAATGGACGATACACAGACACGAGGTCCTGTAGAGAGTCTGTGTATCGTCTGTAGATATGACGAAATGTATTAACATTATTTTGGTTTAAGAAAA
The DNA here is from genome assembly GCA_002930495.1 of Cecropterus lyciades. Taxonomy (NCBI): domain Eukaryota; kingdom Metazoa; phylum Arthropoda; class Insecta; order Lepidoptera; family Hesperiidae; genus Cecropterus; species Cecropterus lyciades. The sequence goes on from MOOZ01002918.1 coordinate 49,803, forward strand.
ATCACGTCATAACAAAGAAATATAGGTATGAAAATAAAATATATCATCGAAGCTTCCTTGGGACTCGTCTCATTACGTGTTCAAATCCAATAAAACGTGATACCGGCTTCCCCAGCAACCCATCTCCTGTTATATGACACTTTGAGAATATTGAAAATATACAGGGGTCTTTGTAATATGATGCAATAGTTGCCCATTGGGAATACATGGAAGGCTGTGATTGTAAAATCGATACGCGACTCTATTAATGATGGTTAATTTATATACCAAGTGTATATGTTTTTTTTTTACATTCTAAGACTAAGTCTATTCAGTTTACATACCAGATATGTATTTTATATTAGAAAAATGTATGAGTATAATTCAATCTCTCCTGTGAAAATTTTATTTCACCTTGTATTTTTATTTCACGTAATATATCATCATTGGTTTGATGTCGGATTTTTTTCTAAACACAAAGTCTGATAACATTATTTTCAAATGGAGATAAACTTTATCAGATTTTAGGGTTTTCCAAAATCTTCATTTCAGTAGAGAGATACACCGGTGCAATAGCTCTCTATCTTAGTTAATTCAGTCGTGATGTAAGTTTACTATTTAATTTGTTTGTCAATGACCTTTAAAAATCGGCATTTTATAATTTTAAAATGTATCCGTTATCTATGTTACATTACTCATAAAAAAGCAATGGTTTATGGAAATATAATAAATGGATATACTGTTAAAATGGCGTCACATTATATTATGCGGTCCCGCCCAAACTGTGTTACGTCACTGTTAATTACCGTGCAACGCGGTTACCGCTCTGTTTGTTATTTTCCAGGTCATTGCGCTTATGATGGTTTTGAGAGAGAAATTTTATTAAAACTGAAACGCTAATATCACTAGTGTCCTAAGTTACAGATAAATATTTAATTGACTTTGAAGAGCACAAGTTTTGTAATCATTATCATCAAGCCAGTTTTTTATTAGATTGAAGTAGCAAACGATCATATAGTAACTAACACATATAGATCAGGGGCTCTATCTATATATAGTCCATCGCAGATGCCTTGCTATTTCCGCGGACTAAGATGGTCGCCTCATATACATATAAATGAGTCAATTTTATTGCCAGGTACAATTGAGGAGACTCAATTCTAGCCAAATTTAGATTAGTAATTATCTACTCATATAGTAAAGGTACAGTAAGTACTCCGCGTGGCGTTTATAAATGCAGTTTTTATATAACGAGAGTTCGATATATTAACAAAAAGCCAATTATGGGATTACGCTATGAAATTGCAAAGTTTCCTTTATATTCCATTAGGAGATGAAAAAATATTAAACCACATTCCACCGTCCTTCCTTATTCCCCACAAAGTAATAATATATATGAGAAGGTGTACGTAGCTGTCCGCTTCGGTTTTATTTCTTAACTTCTGGAAAACAAATGTATGTCTTGAATGTACATATATGTCTTACAAGTTATATACTATCAATTTAAATTCTAACAGTTATATACTATTACATCGTACAGACGCCGAGAATGTAATGACAAAATCGTGCATGTCTAAAAAAATTATCAAAATTTTAAAAGTGGCAAGCAATAACATGCATATACAAAGTAGATCCACTTTGTATATACATGTTATGTAATTATTAAGTAACCAAACATATAGGTATTGTTCACTACTATATTTCTGAACTCTGGTAATATCCACGAGTACCTAATATCGCGAGTAATTGACTTTGTTTCGATACACTGAAAAAAGAAAACAAGTTGAATTTAGTTGCGTCCGTCAGTCTGGTGCTAAACCAACTAACTAACAATTAATATGGGTTACGTCCAACCCGTCATGCATGTGATGACATGCTAACTGTAAATGAAACCAATTTAAAGGGTGTATCTGTCGGGGAGTATATGTATATCATAAATATTATACATTTTTAAGCATATTTATGACTAATATGTTTAAAAATGTTTATTATGTTTATTAGTCAAAAACTCTGAAATACCAGCTGCTCTCGTCCTACCTCCAAAAACTCTAAACAATAAAATATTTCAATTTACAAACGAAATCTTTTTGAGGTATTCCATATACGTGTGCAGACGAACACAGTAATATTTAGTCTCTACAAACATTACAATAATTATCAAAATGTAATAAGAAAGATTAAATCTTTTTTGCAGGAGTTCCGGGTTCTTCCGATATTTTTTTATTTCAGTAACATAAAGTAAAATGAAGAAAGGATAATACAGATTTACGATTGAAATAACTCAGTGATGGATAAATATTTTGTTCTGTTACTGTCTATTTTAAAATATTGTTTATAATTGTTTTTCTGCTTACATAGATAGTACTGGTGGGCACGTGTGTGGACACTGACTCTAGGGCCAGCAAGCTGAAATTCAAAGTTAAATAACGACATGAATGGAGCCTTGAAAAAAAATCTCGTCGGAGCTTGAGTAGACATACAGGTAAAGCTGCGAAGACCGTTCACCAGTAAGTGCGAACGAGAGACCTGAGTATTTAAAGGTAGAATTGCAAACTAAGAGATACTGAGTTAGGATGGAGACCCAAAATCAAATCAATCGTTTAAATTATTTTGTATCATAATTTTATTTATTTATTACATAGAACACACTACCATAACAGGTTTCCCCAATGCGGTAATGCGGTTACCCAAAAATAGTCTCTAATTTAACTTATATATAACACAATACATGCAACGTCACATCTGTGAATATTACATTGTTACGTTCAAATTTGTAAAAATGCTACCTAAAATTTTGCCGTAATTACTAATTTATAATTGATTTTGGACCATTGTTATAAATTAAGAAACAAAATAATCCTAACAATAATTATACGGATCAGATAAATATGGCTAAACTATGAAATTGGTCTTAATATAGTAAATGATAGAACAGTTGTAAAGTTCTATCATTTACTATATTATATCACAATTTCCATAGAAATTAATTAAGCATTTCAACGTCATTTGATCCGCGACTCAGGGGCGACTAGTTCCTGAACAAACCGCAAAGACATCTGAGCGATGAGTCGTAGTAATCGAGGTCAATGAAAACCGAATGCAAGTGATTTCCCCCCGATTACGCCGCATAACGAGCTGTCGGGACCGCGGGCCGCGGGGAGGACTGACAAGTACCACCTGATTGTTACTTGTAGTACTTTGTCACTTGTAGAAACATCGCGAGAGTGCTGATAGATAAATTTAAAAAGGCAAACTACATACTTTGTAAAGCGTATGTGCTAATCATATCAAATTTGTATGCGCTTGTGACATGTCGGCTGTATAAGAAAACTATTTTCTGTCTTTACTTTTAATACTTGCTAAGTATAGTTGGCGACATAGGATATTTACCATGCCATCTCAATCGTACACAAATCATATTGCCTACATGTAACTCAAGTATATGAGTACCGAGTCAAGACAAGTATGTCTTGAGAATATCTGTCAGGAGAGAATATATATAGAATTAATAATAATATGTAGTATACCAGAAATTAGATGTACCCATGCAATAAGTCAATAACTCACAAAATTTGATAAGAAGCTTACGCCGGTACAGCGAAAATTATATAAGAGTTAGTCGAAAAAATTGTTAAAATTAAATAGTTAAAATTATGCACCAAGGAAAGACGCCATATGCTGATGGTTACCTAACCATACCTACATATATATTTTCGATGAGTACCTACTCATCGAAAATATATATCGAGCTAGCCGTAAAAATGTTAATCAAAACGACTAGTACGATTAGAAGACGACTAAGCTATCAAACATATAATTTATGGAGTAAATTCCTTTAAATCAGGAATGTTGCTAACAATTCCCTCTCAATTTGAAAGTGAAAATACATCTAGCGAAATTTATAATTTACTGTATATTTGCAACCCCAGGACCTAGCGACCCCAGAAGCAACCCGCAAACCCTTCTAATCGCCTCTTATGTCAGGCAGGGGAAACCGTAGCCGTAATCTACTCCCCGGTTATAGGGGGTTAATTCGTGAACCTAGACTAGTTGTTTCATCATTCATTATTTATTCAATTATCAATAAGAAAATAATTTTAAACTTCTTATTAATTACATTTTATAAATTCAAAAGGTATTGCTTATAAAGGATATAACAAGTTTACTATATAGTTTATTACATACATACCTAAAATATTTACTATTCTAGCACTAGTAAGAGCAATAGTCTAGCACGTATTGCAATATGTATCTGTTTAGTAAGGTTCTTATAAGCTATGGGCGCTACTTCTCAGCATCCATATAAACGCACCTCCCCATTTAACCGCAAACTGCACAGTCGGGTTATGAATTGCTTTCATTTATAACTGGTAGGAAATAAATGGATTGTGGGATTCCATTCCAGTGGAGTTCATCTTAGCTAGCGACAGGAAAAATAAATAGCTTTTTATTGAAGGTTGCATTCATTCCTCTATTTTAAGAACCAGATGGTTTTAACTCTTAGTGATTGAACTGCGTTGTGTCATGGACATTTTCTGTTTGCGGTAAAGTAAATATTTTTGTATGGACGATGTTGTTTAGTTTACTGGATATTTTCTATGAAGGTAGTTTTTTATGCATTGTTTACCAAACCAAAGTCTAGACCTGTGTAAAGGGTGATATAAAGTGAAGGCGCGCACATAAAAAATCACGTTTTTTGTATGAGAGTCCCCCTTAAATATTTATTTCATACTAATTTACTTATTTATAATTAAAGTATTCACTTCACTAACTAAACTATTCTGTGAATATTTCAAGCGTCCACCTGTTGCCGTTATTAATATCGACCAAAAAAAATTACGTTTATTGTATAGAAGCTCCCGTCCCCTGAAATATGGGTTTTTATTTATTTTTGTTACAGCGGTAACAAAAATACATCATCTATGAAAATTTCACGTGTCTAGTTATTACGGTTGACGGTATGACATACAGCCTGGTCACAGACAGACGGACAGCGGAGTCTTAGTAATAACGTCCTCTGCTGACCCTTTGAGTACGAAATCCTAAAAAGATCCTTATAGCATTGGGACAAAAATGGATTGATGATAACGATGATACGTATATGTGTGATAATTTATGTAGAGATATTATGAAAA
>MOOZ01002930.1:3974-17803 GCA_002930495.1 Cecropterus lyciades
TAATATAAATGCAAATCCCCTGGTTACTAAGTTGAAATGCATAGCTTAAAAACCATCGCCAACAGTAAATATGGATGATTATAATTTTAACTCAATATTTACCTCTTTAGGGGTCGTTACGATGGTTGAGAAACACTGACGCAGTATAAATAGAAGCCCCAACCCTCCTTCCATTTTATCAAATGAAGTGTTTATTCTCCCGTCTCTTATGAAAACTCATTCGTTTGGAAATTGTCTCACGTCGTTCCAATGAATGAATAAACTGACGTGTCTTAAAGATGTGCGATTAATAAAAAAGATTCATTTTCTTTTAAGAAACTTTTTGTTCATAAAATAAGCGATTTATAAGGAATTCTCCTTTTATTCATAAAATATGCTATTTTGTAAGGAATCGTGTATAAAAGAAATGCATAAGATTTTATTACTTCATTTATTATTACATTTACAAATAAATAGTCTTAAAATTAATATTTTACAAGCACAAATTAATAGATTCACGTTAATAAATAAATAAGTTCTGTACATAGCGGTATTTACATTATTTTACCGAATAAATGCCTGCCGTGAATCTATTATTATAATATAAGTAGAATAATAACTTAACAGTATAAAATAATGCTTTAAATTCAATCTTGATTGTTGTCAGCACTAAAAAAAACAGGCTAATTTAAAGTCTAGTTTCATACTGATAAGTTACAATTTTATTCGTCAAGTGCATTCACTTGACGAATACTGCGCTCACTACAAGACATTTCTTGTAGTGAGCGCAGGCGCAGTATTATGATCAGAAAAGTGTTATAATCAAACTTTTCATACTTTATCAAATTGTTATTAGGACTTTACTTACAGTCTTCTTTATAAATACAATAAGTATGTCACAAACGGACATTAGTTTGGACGGTAAACGAAGCGCAGCACGAGTTCTGAAAGATGGCAGCACCGTCGCGATGACGTCATACGACACTCGCATAACTTCGTGCTACAACAGAGCCTAGGACGGGCGGTACGCGTGAACGGCGCTCAGTTTACATGCTGCCGTCGTGGAGAACGGTACCTCCACTCATAAGAACTGTTATTCGGTTTGTTTGCTCGCTGTGGTTTATATTGTACTAAATTATTGTGCTAAAGTATTATATTAACGAAATGCAAGTGGTTATAGCGTATTTTCTGTATCTCTTTGCTCGACTAGCCACGTGATGGCCGAAGAGGGACCTAATGATTATGAAGATCCGAAAAGTATATCTGAATACTATTCTTCAATGTACATATCACTTAGTTAAACACGCAAAAAAGTACAATCACTTGATGCCCTAAAAATATAAAATACTTGGTTCAAAAACCTATGTATTGTGACAAGTATCAAGTTTGTCACACTACATACATAGGTTACGTCGTCATTTAGTGACTGTGTGTCACTACCGCGTATATGCCTAATGGTCTAAAGACCTTAAAAGTGCAATGTCAACGAGACCTTGAAAAGTACAACAGTGTTAATCTGCCACGAAGTGTAACTCTAACACTCAGTCCAAAAATATAAAAAAATCCATGGCACTTGATATTACTTACTTTAGACATGTTAAACACTTGACGCAATACAAAGTGTAATATGTACAAAATTGTTACAAAAGCGGGACACATTAATCTACGAAGCGCATAGCTTAATCGAAAATTCAAAAGCACACTACACTTCTAAGACGTTGGACACACTTAACAGATTTCGAAGCACATTAGGCTTCGAAATACTTACTCGAAAATTCACAAGTGTACTACACTTATAAATACTTAAATTGTTTACGAAGTGCACGTCACTTAGCCAATAATCCAAAAGTGCACGACACTTGTTAGAAGTTTGACATACTTATAGGTTATGAAGTGCACGTCGCTAAGTAGGAAATCCAAAATTGCACGTTATTTGCGATCTCACATGTCGCTTAATCGTGCACGAAAAAAGGACGACACTTGAGGCGTAACTTGCCGTTTTGTTTACACGTCGCATAGTCGAAAATCCAAAAGTGCACGACACTTGAGGCGTAACTCGTGACTTTGTTTACTCGTCGCATTGTCGAAAATCCAAAATACACGACACTTGAGACGTTACTCGTGACTTTTTTACACGTCTCATAGTCAAAAATCCAAAAGTGCACGACACTTTCACGTCACTTAGTCGTCTACCAAACTTGACACTACGCCGTACAAGGTATCTGCACGTATCTGAGACACACACCGATATTGTCCTCGGGGCTGGGCTTGGGCGAGGGTGGTCCGAAGTGTACCGTGACCGCGAAGGGCGTGAGGGCGCTGTCTACATGACAGTGTGAAGATGCCACGCCAGGGCAGAGGGTGCTCCCGCAGTGATGGGGATCACACACTCCTGGAGCTGATAGTGGACCGCTCTGAAAGAAACGTTTGTATTTAAAAAATAATAAAAAAATTCAAAGAACTTTCTTTTTCACAAGCCCGCTGATTATCTTGCCGGATCTCCTTAGTTGAAGTTGTGTGGTAGTGTGAAAAAAATATATAATAATTGACAATTGATCGGAGCCCTCGTAGGCCTACACGAAATATAAACATTTCATTTCATATCATTTAGTACGTTCTCACATTTTTTATTTCTAATGGACATCAATAGGGTTCTACCTGAACCTATCACAGACGCAGTGCCACTCCTGAAGACTAAAAGGCTCGAGATTTCGGTCTAACTAGTCCCCTCCTCTTATATATTTTCTAATATATGTTCTTACCTGACGATAACGCAAACGGACTTACCTAATGCAAGGTAGTCACCGTCGCCTATGAACATTTGCAACACCAGAGAAATTACTAATGCATCGCTGGGTACAAATGTATAAATACACAAGGACGCCCATCATTATAATAATCGGTTAGTTGTATAATTTAGTATAATCATAAAAGACTTATGGTAGTTACACTGAACTGTTAACTATAACAGTGATAAATAAACTCAAAGAAATCACTATATCCACTGATGCTTTCTGATTTCTAATTTAACAAAAATCTACTAATGTCGTATCAAAATTACAATACATACTATACTACAAGATTAAGAAATTACATACATATATACTTTTTTTTTATAGCATCGAAGTAGCGAATTTGCAGCCCACCTGATGGTAAGTGGCTACTCCCGCCCATGGACATCTGTAACGACCCTAGGTGAGCTCAAAGTCTCACCTAAGTTTAGCCACAGATGCGTTGCTACCCCTGAGGACTAAGATGGAATGCTTCGGAAAAGTATGTCCCCCTTACCACACCCTTTAGACCAGAACACAGCAGCTTATAACACTGTTGTTATTAGACAGAAATAGGTGAGGCGGTGGTGCTTCCGGAGTCGAACCACAAAGAGTTCTACCACCTTAAAAAACTAAACTACTAAAGCCAACTCACCCCAACGAAGTACTCATTCTCGCAGGGTATCGTGACCCTGTCCCTGCAGCGTTGTCTCCCGTAGCCCTGCAGCCCAACACCGTAGTTCCCGTAGCCGTAGTACCGGAACTCGTCATCATCAGCGTAGTGCTGGGCGTACGGAGACCAGCGACTCCAGAAGGACCTCTGCTCCCACATCCAAGGCCAGATATAGCGCCAGATCTAGATGTGTTAGTGAGGTTAGGTTAGGTTAGGCTAGCTACTGGGGGACATGCTTACAAGGGCATAAATACTTAGACGTAACGATTTAGGACTCCCGTATTGTAGGGTGTTTTCAGGTATTGACGAAATAGGAAAAGTAAATAATAATTTATTAAGTTACATTGTTCAAGAATAAAAATTAGGTGTTGACAAAGAGGTATTCAAAGGTCCCGTTCTTATCAAAAGGTGTTTTGGAAATAGTACTCGATTAATATTGGATATATAGCTTCATGGGTTTTTTTATTTACTAATATCATTAACTTGTAATACATTGGAGGGATTTATGCATAGCATTAATAATATGGGAAAAGCAAAAGGTAGTTATTTAATTTCCATACAGTAGAACCAGGGAACTTTTTGTTATTTTTATACACTAAAATTATATTTTATTGATATCTTATTTTATTTAGTAATAGTTTTATTATTTTGGATAATTTAGCAGAACATCAGAAGTCAAATTTGATTTAAATAGATATTTGGATCCTCTTAGAAGATAAATTTCATCTTATATTTGGACCCTGTATAGAAAATGTTAAGTCTCGGAACTCATCATGCTTCGCCTGTATGTTGACTGCATTTCATTAATATATTTTTTTATAATATTGAAGTGGCAAACGAGCATGCAGTCCACATAATGGTAAGTGGCTCCTGCCGCCATGGACATCAACAACCATCACCAACCCCAGATAAGATCAGAGTCTTACCCGAGGTTGGCCACAGATGCGTTGCTACTCCTGAGGGCTAAGTTGAAACGCCCTGAATGAGTATGTCTGCCTTACCATACTCTTCAGACCTGAACACAGCAGGGAATAACGCTGCTATTAATAGCAGAAACAGGTGTGGTGGTGGTGCTTCTGTAGTCGAACCACAAAGAATTCTATCACTTTTGGATTCTTCTACACTCACTGTACATCGTCTGTCAGACAGTTTAGTTAAGAATATATTTGGATGTTCTTCAACGTTTATAGTTCTTACCCTAGACATGAGACCTGGTTGCGCCGGAGGACTTTCCATAGACGACGCTATCTGTGGGTCCGCTCCAGACCCTTCTTCTTCGTCTTGCATCTGGTCGTTATTCACAGGCATTAATTGTTCTGGCGGCATTGTCTCTAGAAATTTACATGATAATTAAGGTGGATCAAATTAATATTTCCTGTTTATCGATTGCAGGGACACAAATTCTATCTGCTTTAGTTAAATTAATTGCTCTATTGTTATATTGTTATGTTCTAATTTTCATAATATGACAACGCTAACGTAAATCAGAATCTCTAAGAAAAAGTTAGGAACGTTTGTGTCATTACTGAAATTGTCGATGATAAATGTTTGGACCTAAAATTTTTACTACCTATATTATCTACTATATTATCGAATATACTGTTATCAATGTTACCATAATAAGACTATATTTACATTGATAACAGTCAAGAACATTTGCTTGGTAGAAGATATATACCATAAGCGAAACACTCATACTTAAAAAAAGTGTGTGTATGCATTTCACAAAAGGCAGAAATGCATCTTAATATTAAATTATTAAATATTTCTGAGCGAAGTTTTTTAAGGCAATTAAGACTTATGCTTATTTAAAATGTATTGAGTAATCACTGTAGCCCATATTCTGACATCTCATATCGCACATACCAAACTTGAACTCTCGTACAAGCTACGAAGTAAAATTTTTAGCATGATTCAGAAAGTGTTCCAGAAGTAGGTTGGATGGCCAAAAGTAAATAGCACTTTTTATAATTATTTAATTTATTTATCCCATTAATTATGTACCACACTTATATACTTTCACGATACTACACTTATGTAACTTCAGAATAGATTCGGGCAAAGTGACGTCTTAGACTGGTATTCATAGAATGATCAACATTATGATTCTACCTTTATTTTATAATAAACTTCGTACATGTTAGACAAACTGTCATAGAGTCAATATAATATCTATTTATCAATTAATCTCAATAGCAGCATAAAATTATACATACGTATTTGTAATATTTATGGATTAATTGCTCATTTGTATTTATTTATATTGTGATTTCTATTTATTTATGTTATTTATGCTCACATGGCACAATCCACTTAAATACAATTATAATTATATATATTCTTATTAATGTTTATAACTAGTGTTGTCAGTAATGTTTAACAGTGTACAACACCATCTAGTTGTAGCGCCGACAACTGCTTTCATAACGCATTTTAGTTTCAAAGTGCTTCAAATCACAACGGTTCATAAGAAGTTACACTTTCAAAATGAACTGATTAGTAAATAAACCGCTCATAAGGCAAAATGAAAACAAACACAATTAGGTATGACTTAAATTTGAATATTGTATCGAAAGCACGAAAACATAAACGAAATCTTATTAGGACAGACAAAATCAAGCGCTATATTTAGATCGTAATAAACATTTTATGAGCGGGAGGAGGAATAGATGCAAGGAATGCAAATTATAATTTATCGCAAGAGAATAAATCTATCTTGCAAATGAGGCTACAAATAGCTTCTTGAGTGAAACAGGAATTACGGTCCATAAATATCGTAGACGACATTGCTCGGTTCATATTGGGTTACATCCACTGAATGTCTAGGTTGATTTATATTTTAATGAGGTGTTAGGAAATGGGAAGTTTCATGATGGGAATTGTGTCCGGCCGGGGATCGTACCCGGAACCCACTACGTGTGAGAGCGGTGTGGTGAACACGCCACCACGCGGGTCAGAATATAGAGATCGGTTTTAAACTTTCTACATTACCTACGTTTTCTAACTTACTCGTACGTTTATGCAGTTTTAGATCTGTTTAAAAGTTTAAGTTTTTAAGTGGTAGAGCTATACCTATCTGCTTAATGCAGCAGCAAACTGCGTAATTGCAGTGTCAAGCGCTGTGTTGTTGCAATGCATAACACTGCAGTTATTAGACAGAAATAGGTGTGGCGGTGTTGCTTCCGGAGTCGAACCACAAAAGATTCCACCTTCTTTCCTTCCTGTTGTTGGATGTCAGCTGATGAAAAATGCATTACGTCATCGTCCGCCTATATAAAGAGAGACGCACCTGTTGTACAGGCTTCCCGGCTTGAGCTTAAGGCTCGCCATAAAACCCGGTAAAGCTGTAAAGGCCAGTAGGGCCAACAGCAACTACACAATCGCTAAAAAAAATGTTGTACAGGCTCAGACTTTATTAAGATTTCGTTCCGTGCGGTCGTTACTCTGCTCGAACCCGATTATAAATTTGTTGTATATATTTAGTTTAAAGTTAAAAAGTAATTAAATAGTTCCGATAATTTACTATTAAACGTTCTTTGTCAATAAATTTTATTTTTTTAATCTTATTTCAGTTCTGATTCCTAACATTATATTGAGGGTACTGATTACCCACCAGCAGGGTCAATAACCGCAGGAACATCCCCGCGGCCTATCCTGAAGGAGCGGTGGTCGCACTGCGTGTACCGGATCGAGCAGAAGCCGACGTTCCGTCTGATGCACGACTTGTACTCTTGCGAGGCAAGGTGGCGCCCGTTTACCGCGTAGTTGAAGGTTTTTATTGTACCTGTGGAATATTAAAATAGTTGTATTTATGTTGTAAGCTACGTTGTTATATAATAAATATTATAAAGCAGAAGAGTTTGTTTGATTGAACGCGCTAATCTCTCAAACTACTGGATCGAATTGAAAAAATATTTTTGTGTTAAGTAGGCCATTTATTGAGGAAGGTTATACAAATTATAACATTACGCTATGTTTCTTTGTTTGATTTTTCTTAAGTAATACCGGGTAAAACCACGGGGCACTATTAGTTTGTTATAAAAGAATACTTCTTCAATACGCAAAAAATGAACGCCAACGAGAGCCTTATGGTTGAAACCCAGCCTCCCAATTAAAGGCGATAAATTGGTGGATAATGAGATAGTAAAGAAAACAAATCAACAGAATTTGTAGTATTAACTTAATAATTGCTGAGGTAAACTTTTGGAATGGAAGGAAATGGAGAAATATTTATTTATATAGTAGGGTAGGGCTGGACTACAAGGTCCGCGTGTAAAAAGGTCCACCATTGTTTTTTCCGAAAATAATGCTCTGGCCGAAAATTCGAATACCGATCTAAGAAGGATTAAGAGGAAGGGAACGTACTGCACAGCCTCTAATGCCTTCTGAAATATCGTTGACTACAAAAGGAACTACAAAAGGAAAACTGATCAATCACGTCTGAAAGAAAATCTTGAATCGCCAAGTATTACAAGAAACTTTTCTATGTGATTACTTACCCTCATTTGCTCAAATTTTTCGTGGTGTAGGTGACAAAGATATTCGACCCCTAGCTTAGGATTGCGCTTTGAAATATAACATAAATATTCCGAAGGCATGGCATACAATAAAAATGGCTGGGAAAGACTGAATGTCAGGATTTTTGGCGAGAAATGGCCAATAGAGCTACATCTTTTAATCGATCGATGTGAGTGAGTATTTTGACAAATTAAAGCAAGCCATGGATCGTTATAAATTTAGAGGGTCATCTATATGGAATGTTGATAAGACTGGCATTACAATTGTAACTAAACCGTCAAAACTAATTCTGGGAAGGGAAAATAAATGTTGGATCTATAACATCAGCTGAGAGGGGGAGCAATGTAACATTGCTGGTAGGTGTTTAAGCAATTAGTGCTTCTTTACCGAAAAATTACTGTTGTTTGTTTTCCAAGAAAAAATATTTAGATCACATTGTACGAGATGGGCCACCAGACTGCATTGAAGCTGTTAATAAATAAATTAAACTAAATCATGTATTATTTATATAATTTAATTAACTAAAATCTACCGTTTGTTTAAACTGGTGTTTTTAAACCAATCACTGGTCCTTTTAGCCCCTGAAGTGGGGCTTAAAAAACCACTCGAACTGACTTTCTAAATCTTCAATGACTGGCGAATAAAAATAAACTAAACATATTCTTTAGTAACTATGATTTAATAACGGGTTACATTGCTTATTAGTGTTTTATTTTTTTAATCCCACATAACCTGGCGTCGTGGAAGCGACGCTAGACACATGCGCTTGTTTGATGTAAGTAATTGAAACAATTATTTATTACTGTTTTACGTTAATAAAGTAATTAATATACAAGGAAAACAACGTAAGGAAACCTACGCACCTGAGAGTTCTCTAAAAAGCGGCGTCAAATCTAACAATTCGCAATTGACAAACTCGGTAATACTCTATCAGCCTGAAAGAAGCCCCGTGTCCAGCAATAGGATAATAAGTATCCAGCAGTGGATATGGTAAATTACGAGGTACTTGAATCTAGTCTGGTAACCTAATTAGGCCACACTGTTACACTGACTCGTCTGACACAACGGATGCTAAAACTTCCAGACAGGTAAACATTTAGCTGAGGGAGTTCTATGTTTGCATACTCATTTGTGTGCCGTAGGTTATATAACACAAGATATCCTAGTGTGGGGATATGTAGAAATTATAAATAACTCCAGGCGATTTTATAGAAATCCAAAACAAAAATGATACGTACTCCAAATATAAAAGGCAATTTATTTTTCCAGATGGGAATATTCATTTAATCTGCAATGAAGTAATACTTATTTTGTGGGATACCGAACAAGAACATAAAAATAAAACACTAAAATACATTAGGATCTATTTTCGTCTGTCGTATTTTAGGTACTTTATGGTTAAATTTAATAGGTAATTAACTTTATATAGACCTACAGAAATAAGTATTCCTAAAATATACACTTATTTATTACCCACTTAAACGTTTGAATTGAATTCCGATACTCCCAATAGATTTTATCGCAGATCAAGTCTTATATAGGTTCAGTAAAACTATTTGAGTTATTTGAAATATTTTTACTAAGTTCGTAAAAATATGTTAAATTACTTTCAATACCTTTATGAAAATGCGTTAGAACATAGGAGAGTAAATAATTATGTTAGTGAATGAAACGACTGTACAATATCTGTTGCGTTTTCTCTTTCTACTTTGCTTATAATTTCCTATTCATAGACAGTAAATCTTTTTTACTATACCTTTAGGTAACATAAGGAAAAATAAGTTATATTTAATAAGTAGCTTTTAATTTACTCAAAGAAAACAAATTTGCATGATACTGGAATAAAAAAAAACAATAAAGCAGATTCAGAAAGAGCTTTCATCCTAGACTGATACAACTCAAAATATGTGCCAAAAAGTTCAACTTCAAAGTCAGCATTGCAAGGAGCCGTTCAAATATCTACAGGGGATTTTGACTACTGTTTACACTTTTTCACTATGGGTCGGGAAACACTATGGGAGTGTAAAAGTGGGACCCTATTACTAATCCTATGTTGTTTATCTCTCGGCCATAGGACTCTATCTTGTAAATGATAAAAGTTAGTATATAATAATTGACAGACACACTTAATTTTTTACGAAGTGTGTGTTACTCTATATTCGTTTATAATCTGTGGAGTTGCTTCTACCAGTTAGCTACCGTATACCACGGTGTTACCGAGCTTACCAAGCTTGGTTAATAAGGAAAAATGTGACCTTCTATTCTTCCATCCTGATGATGTAGGGGTACTGCTGGCCAAAAACAATGAAAATAGCTATTTGGTGTTTACGAATATATATTAGGATTACTGAGGTATACTATGAAAAGATTGACCTTCAACTCCTCAATCCTGATGATGCAGGGGTACTTAAAACCTAAACCATAGTAGCTGGTCATTTGGTGCTTATGGATATGTAATAAGATTACCAAGCAAAGATGTAACATGAAAGTTTTAACCTTCAAGTCCTCAAATCTGATGATGCAGGGTACTGTAAGGATTTGGTTGAGCTGTAGTGATTTATCTTAGATGGTTTATATTAGGTTTGAACGTAAAAGAAAACTAAGCGCAGGGCGCGGCAGCGACCAGCGAGCGGGTGCGTCCGGTTCATATAAATACAGACCTAACCTTAGTTACCTCTATAGGTATAATTTATAAAAGTTTTATTAGTCATGGCTTAGGACTAAATTTTACATTTATGCTGGAAGTTGAATTAACGTTTGTATTTATGTTACAATTTATGCTTTCGTATAAATTTATATTTATGAAGTAATATAAGTGACATTACAAGAATACAAATATAATATTATCATCACTAAAAAAGCGTGAAAAAAAACCATTGTCTCATTTTGTGATATTACAGATATTTTGTAAGACATGGCCAGAGGTAAAACCGCAAATCGTTGATCGCTAACACTTTCGTATTGAGAAATGAGTATCTACCGTTAACGTCCATTCGCCTGCAAGTATTATATTTCATTAGTAAACGTAATGAAATTGCTATTATAATTTTCCAGGCGTAATACATTTTTGCTTTATACTTCAGGAATTTAAAATGCTATTATTCACTGTGTTTTAAAATGTTTTTATTGCCATTACATTAATTTGTTCATTTTATTATTCTACATTTATCCTAATGGGTCTAAACATTCTTAATTTACTCGTCTGCTTATCTGTTATTAAAATAAAGATGATACTGTAACTCGGACAGTTCCAAAATTTAATTCTTGAGTCAATTTGACTCAAAAATATAATTTTATTAAATTATATTAAACACTAAGTTAACCTAGTTGTAAATTATGTCCGGTGTTAGCAGGTCCGAGGTTCGACCCTCAAATTTAATATTAATTTATTAATTCAAGTAATAGGGTATTGAAATATTGTTTAATCAACTTTAGTTAAGTTAATGTAAAGCACAAACAAATTTATCATCATACTCGCAACTACAACAGAATAGTACTTTATCTATCTATGTATCTAGACGACGCCATAAAGCAAACCTTATATACCTACTACTACTAAAATTTGATGCTAGGCAGTACAAAACAAATATAATATTACTTAAAATTTTGCTACGTGGCAGGGAACCGACATACGATAATACTTTGATTGACTTCGATGTTACCCAGGAAAATGCTGATGGCCATCTACTGGATGTTATCCCTCAGTCGCCTCCTACGACACCATGGAAGAAAAGGGGTGGGGCTATTCAAGATCATACACAAGACGTACTTATCATTATGACCGACACCACATGTCCCCGTTAACAATATGATCGACACCACACATCCTATCTACTATTAGGTATAACCGACATCACACGTGAAATGAAATGTTTTCTTTTTTTTCTATAGGGGGCACTTAAAAATTATCTACACGACCTAAACTGAAAAGATAGATACAGCAAGAAACTTAGCGAGTGTGCTAAAGGCACACTTTGTATTTTAGTATATTATTTTTCCTCCCTTTATACCATCTTTTTTTTTTTAAACGACCTACGTACCAATATGACCTACACCACTAGTCTCAATTATCTCCATTAAGACCGATACGTTGCACTTACCATTATGACCGACAGCACACGTTGCACTTACCATTAAGACCGCGAGCACACGTTAATCTTACCTTACATCTCACTTACCATTATCCGAAGTGTGGTACTGCAGACAGTTGTGCGGCGCGGAGTGTGCGAGAGGCATCTGGGCGAGCCGCAGCAGCCACAGCCGCGCGTCGCCCCCACGCAACCGTATAGACAACCGCGTGGATTTCGTGCTCGGCAGATCACCTGCCTCGCGCGTTTCGCTGCCACTTGGCAGTGTGTAATAAACTAGAAATGGATTAGGTACTTAAACACTAAGCATTTCCAGAGGTTTTAAAACGGCTATAAACTACTAAAGCCTTTTCACTTCAAAAGTGACATCGTACGGAGAGAATTAGAGAAACCTAAAGGCGCAATTCCACTGGCATCCATGACCAACATGTGGCATGGATTCATGTTTCCTTATGTTGCCTGTTGTAGGTATCCGATATGTCACACAAAATTAAATTTAGGTATGTCGCATGCAGATTTTTTGACTTAAAAGTTACCTCAGCGAATTTGCGCCTTAGGAAATAACAATTATGTTCCCATTTTGGACTCAAAGCCCGCCGTTATTATAATAGAGACGTAACATTTATATTTGTGTTATTGTAGTAAAAAAACCTTCATTTTAAGGGTTCCGTACCCAAATGGCAAAAATCGGGACCCTTATAGATTCGTCATGTCTGTCTGTCCGTCCGTCCGTCCGACTGTCGGTATGTCACAGCCACTTAATTCGGAAACCATTAAGACTACAGTAAACCGCTTTCCGTATTATGCACAAAAATAAAAATATATTAAATTTAGGGGGAGGGGCTCCCCATAAATGTAACTGAAACCCCAAAAAAAATCATCTTACGTAGGGTTTCTATAGAAAGGTCTTCAAAATGACATTGAGGTTTCTAAAACAATTTTTTCTCAAAGTCGATTGTTTGAGAGATAAGCCCTTTAAAAACCGTAAAATGTGTCCCCCCTTTAACTTTTAAACTAAGAGAGTGAAAAATCTGGATAAAACATATGTTGTAGATGTCAAGGAATACTTTCAACGAAAATTGATTCGTTCGAACAAGATACTGTTGACAGTTTTTGAGATATAGCACTTTTCAAAAACCGAATAACATAACTTTGTAATTCGTGAAAAACAAACTTATGTTGGTAGTTGGAAAATTGTTTAACTTTATTTATTATGATAAAACTTTATTAATGATAATGCTACGGAACTCTTCGCCTGCGAGTCCGACTCGCACTCGGCCAGTTTTATTAAATCGACCATATGATTAACACTACTTCTATCATATGAAACTAAATTAAATAATTAGAAAAGAGTGTAAAAATATGAAAACTACGCATTACTACATGCAAAGATTTACTAACCATGTTGTCCATGATTCTGGCCGCAGACAGTAAAATTATTAGCGCCTTCTCCCAATATCATGACGTCTTCGTCACATTCCCCTGTCGTCCTATTTGGCTGACCCTAGAAGACAATAAATCAATTTAAAGGCAGGAAACATAAATAATAGTCTAAAATAGTGATAACCTGAATGGACATATCTGTATCAGGAAGACTATATGCCGGAGCACGTTCAGAACTGATTTGGGAACATTACTTACATCTGAAACATATGACAGTTATTTGTAACGTCAGTCTATCGACATATTTATTTTTCTCTTATGATATATATTGTTAACCGACTTCGAAAAGGAGGTGGTTCTATGTTCGACAGTATGTATTTTTTTTATATTTACGTAATATATAAAATAAATTAAAAT
>MOOZ01002930.1:22468-35543 GCA_002930495.1 Cecropterus lyciades
TAAATTCCACATACCTATAACATGACATAAACGAAATCTTATGTTTCTAAAGAAAATACTCAGTTTTATATTTAAAAGACGTGTACTTCAACGTTGTCTTGGTCTTATTACTCAAGAGTTAAGACTTAGAAGCCTAATCAAGACAAGAGTATATTCATTAGGACCTAAGCCTGAATCTCTTTCATCACTATTGCTGAAAGGGTTTTCCGAAAAACAAAATAATCACAGAACATCAAGATAACATTTAAGTAAAGTATAAACATTTGTATTTAAGGCTTTATGGCAGACTTTGATATCAAAATGCTTACAAATTCTGATAATATCTTGTTTTGCTTATAAGTCGATCTGAATCAAGTTTACCGTTGGTCCACCAAAATAGATAATCATATACTGTGTACTGAATTTTTAAACTGGAAGTTGAAAAGTCTATTTCTGAAGTGAAACTTCTTTAGAATCGTTGTGATATGAAACTTGATGAAACGCATTTTGCGTTTCGAAAGTAGTTGACGGCGCTGCAATTGAAGGCGTTGTACTCTTTTCTGAATCACGCTTAATATTTTACTTTCTGTGTCCTCAGGAACAGCAAACGCATCTGTAATTTAATTCACATACAATGTCTTATCTGCATGAATTTAATTATACAAGCGGGCGCAAAAGTACCCTGTCGAAAGATGCTACAATTTCTGCAAATAGCAATAAATGTCCGTTCTGCTTTGACATTTCTGAAGTAAATAAGTACAAATACTCGTCGATAAGCCTTGAATCACTATACTCCTCAAGAACGCATTTCCGGGTCTTCTAATCACGATAAGCTTTGGTGATTTGCACTAGCTGTCAAGATCGCCAGATAATCCGTTCTAGACTTCTCTTTGTGATGTTTATTGAAGTCACTTGTATATGAATAATAGTAAGACTTTTAAATATGGGAATCTATTGCAAGAAGTTCTGCCATGAGTGATAGAAAATGCCATAGATGGGGCCCGTACGGACCCGTGCAGCAACCACCAACTATTACTGAACAAAAGTTTAAACATCAAACAAAGACAATATAAAAGCAAAACTATAGTTTTTTATATACAAAAAATATAGTCAAAAAACATCGAATGACAACTTTTGCGCCACCCGATAGCTATGGGTGGTATTGAATAGTAAGTGACAACGGCAATGAGGTGGACTGCATGCTCGTTTGCTACTTCAACTACTACTACTACTAATTAATTACTATGATGTGTACAGCGTTCTAAATTAAACAGCGCAAACGAATTACTTTTTGTAATTATATTTTTCATTTATATTTTTTAACTAGAATGAGTAAAGCACAAAAATAAGGTACATAAAAAGTTAATTACTTAAAGGATTTACCTCCTATCAACGCTGATCCTTTGCAGCGCGCTGGCAAATTTCATTAACATTCATTCTTTCTCTGTGTACTTACATTACGTATAATTGTAATTTATTTTCCTCAGAAACACAAAGAAAGCAATGACTCATTATTCTAAAGGAAATTCTAAGCTTTAATAGTAATATTATACGAGAGGTTATATTTTTACTTTGAAGTAGAAAATGAACATGCAACCCACCTGATAAGGAGTAAAAGGCTGCAAAAACCTGAAATGGAATTCGAATCTTGCCTGAAGTCAGTCACAATTGCATTGTTGCCGCGTAGTTGGAATTAAGACGAAGACTAAATTGGAACGCTTGCTGTAAATAACAAATAACTATTACCATACACACTAGCAGAGACAGGCAATGATGTGAAAAGATCTGACGAAAAGTCAACCCGCAAAGCGCTCACCATACCTTCTGACATGTAGAAGGTACCAGGTTCGATCCCCGGTCAGAATGTCTGAATGATTAATTTAGATTTCTGTGTTTGGGTGACTAGAGAGTGATTAGGCTTCTATCTGAAGGGGGTCAATCTATTGATTGGATTAGTCCCCGGAGTAGCAACAGATTGTTATGTGTTGCTCCTCCCGGGACTAAGTTGGTCACCACATATAAAAGTGAGGCGGCCACCACATCCTTTCATGGAAACGTCAGAACTTCACTCTAGAATAGATGTGATGGTACCTCCCAGTTCGACCATGTTCGTTCTATCGGCCTTCCTAAATGGTTTGACCAACTTGGAAGGTCCGCTACATATTTAGTTCGTCAAATGAGACTTACGATAGTAAAATGCACGAAATCGATCCGAAGCTGCATGATGCCAGCGTGGGTCTTCTCGATGGTGATTTCGCAGTCGCTCTCGTTACTCCATAGCTCAGGGAAACCCGGGGACATGAAGTAGGTCAAGTTGTTTTGGACTAGACCTCCGCAGGTCACCTCGACTGAAAAGAGATATAATGATTAATTTTAGAAGTCATTTATTGGCGGTAATAAAATTTTGAAAATCATCGTCATTGGAATCGAAATACGCGTCGTTTTGTCCAAACAGAATCATGGTACGACACAATAAAACCTTTAAATTATGGACAATTAAAAGTACAAAATGGAAGTTTAGTTGCGTCTTTGTAAAATTAATCGGTTTTCGTCTATCCAAAAAAAATTCCAAAAATAACTTACGCGGTGGTAGAAATTAAACGACGATATGTCATAAACCGTCAATCCGTTTGGGCTGTAGCGCTTGCCAAAGAAATGGCCATACATACCATACATACAAACAAACATACATACAGACGTTCGAAAAACATTTCCCTTCTTCTAGCACATAATGATTAAATAATTAAAAAAAACTCTCTGTCTGTTTATCTGTGTTTGAAATCGTATCAAACCAAAACTGCTGGATTAATTTGAAAGGAATTATACTACTATATTATTCGTAATCCATATCTGGATTTACATTTACATTCTTTACTAGCTGAGCCCCGCGGTTATACCAGCGTTTAAAAAAATGTTACTTGACATAGTTACATATGGCCGAAATTTAAGACCTTATACAATTTTAACATTATAGCAGATTCAGAGAGGACTGATTGCAACTGACATTAGTTGCAGTGAAGGTAGCTGCGTGCGCGTAGAGCGCGTGCAGTTTCTTAGGTTTCAACTTTTGTGCGGAACCCTAATAACATTTTCTAAAATAGATGTGGCGATATTCGCTCTATCCAACAGAGAAAGTCCCGTCAATCGATCCAGTGGTTTCAGAGATTATCCAGAATAAATAGACAGAGACATACAGACAGACAGACGGATAAAAATTTTAGTATTTGATGTTTTGTTATCAGTATCGTATATACTCCCATATACATTTGCTAAATAGCTGTTATTTTGATATTACAAACAGACACTTTAATTTTATTTATATGTATACATTTCATTAAAACCATTTAACTCCATGCAACGTTTATTTAAACGCGGGTGAAACCACGAAACACAGCTAGTTTTATAATAGAAGTTCAATTAATTGGAGTAATTGGTCAGCATTCAGGTTTAAACTACAGCTAATTGTTTTTCTCGTGAATTCCATTTACAACTATGTTGTTACGTTTATAATAAATATTACGGTCATTGTTGTGCCCGTATTAAATTGTATATACAATAATTATTGTATAAAAATAAATAATGATACATTGCGTAGAATACAGGCACTATTATAATAACCTAATGACTACAAAATTAAAAACTTAAAACATTTTTGAGGAAAAATTACATTACACACAATGGTTGTAACATCATCATCTCGTATGCTATTTACGTTATATTTTCTTTAATTTAAGATTAACGTATTAATAATTACATTTCTTTTAACATAAATCCTCAAACTCATTTAGCTGCACGAAACGAGTAATTGGACTGTGGAGGCATAAGCCGAATCCTCTTAACTATAACGCCCGTTGACAGATGAGCTTATTTAATTCCCTAATTTGCAGTGTAACAGGAAATTTTCATAACTTGTACCGTTTCGCGTAATAAAATATAATGTGACATCTGCACTAAGGTGGTAAAGACGTATAGCTATATACAGAAATATAAATGTAGAAACATTTTGTACATCGTGGAGAAAGAAGTAAGAAGTTTATCTGGTGGTGTGTGGTCATTCGATGGTGTGTAGACGTCCATGGATGTCTATAATCAACTCAAAATCGAATTAGAATCCTACTTCAAACCAGAACACAACATTGCTCTTATAAAGCTTTACCAT
The DNA here is from genome assembly GCA_002930495.1 of Cecropterus lyciades. Lineage (NCBI taxonomy): Eukaryota > Metazoa > Arthropoda > Insecta > Lepidoptera > Hesperiidae > Cecropterus > Cecropterus lyciades. The sequence continues at coordinate 26,607 of MOOZ01002930.1, forward strand.
ATTTGTGTGTATTGTGTAAATTGGTATATATTCTAATTACGTAATGTAAATTAAAATTTTACCAAGTATTAATTAGCTTTCAATGGTTATATAAGATTTTTCAGTTTCAAAATCTTGCAATTGCAAATTTTGCAATATATGTATGTATTTTTTGGAACGAATGTTCCCTATAATGGATTTTTTTCAAAAATGTCGATAATTAATGCATAGACGAAAAATACGTATAAAAGATTCTTAGCAGATAAAAACCGTTTTCAAAATATGTATCCATAAATAAATTATAATCTATTAAAGAACTATTAATGTTACACTTCGCTGAATAACAAGTTTAGTTTTTATTTAACTTTAGTTTTTAGTCAAATTGCGATCCAACTTTGACTATTGCGACGGGCATGTAGTTTTAATGGTCTTATTTAGGAAAATGAATCGTTGCACAAACAACACTTATTATAACCACAAGACCATTATAAACAGCTTCAATTGAATAATGTCCAACATGCGGTACAACAGTGACGTGTCACGTATGATTGCTTGTCCCGTTGTGTGGTGCATGTCTCGGCTACCCATTATACATACAAGATTGTTCACATTACTTGCTAATAGCCTGTAATGGGAACTGTTACTCATTTGAAGCGCTATCAAATATACTTAGCAACACGGCAAATTCTCAAGCTCTAAAATCAATATTTCCTTGCATTCCTGTAAAGAACAGAACAAAACAGCGTAGGAACGCTTTTGTCAGTGATATTTTAACCACAAATTTTCAAAATACTAAACATGTATATAAGTATGAGATGGTCGCCGTCACGTGGTTATTTGGATCTTTTCACGAAGATTTCGAATTCATTGACTTTAAAATAATTATAACAAGGTATTTCTGGTGTTACCTAAAAAATAAGTTGACTGACCTTTTTCCCTGTAAAACAACTAAATGACTCAGAAGTTGGACACAAATATGAATAAATGGCGAAATATGTACATCTACTTAGTTTAGTCCACTTCTCCATAAAGTTCGTATTACTGTGAGCATTTAGAGAGTTAGTAGATTAATATACGTTTCTGTTGGTTCACTTATTTTATTTATATTTATTTTAACGTAAGTTAAAGTTTAAACGAAAGTACCTGAGTGTAACATCTCTGTGAGACAATGGGCTACAATTGCGACGTACAAAACACCGTTCCAAAGATTTATATAGAACTTTCTTGTAGCGACCGCTTTGTACAACCTATTTGTGGCTAAACTTTCTGAGTAATGTTTTGTCTTATCTTGTGTTCACTACATATGAGTTTTACTAAATTTTGCTACTAACTCTGTTCTGCCTTTATACTGGAATACATTTGCGCTGACACTGCTGTTATCTAAACTCTCCTTAACACCCTCCATGTAAACCTTGCACTATAAATGAGACAAATGTGACTTCTGGTAGATTATTAGTAGATTATTCTATATTAACTAATGTCACAGTTTATTTTACGTGCTACTAATATTCTACAAAAAAGTGAAAAAAAAAGATAACTAACAATTTTACGAAAACAGTTAAAACCTTTAAATATTCAAATTAGTAGATTTGAATGCATAATTTTCTACTAAGTAACATCGGCACGACACGTAAAACAAAAAAGTTTAACAATTATTGTTATTGTAAGCAAATGAAGATGTCAATGCAAATAAAGTAGAACTAAAAGTTTTTGAATCTTCTTATTCCAAGTAAAACTCATCCTTAATATTTTATGTGGTTTCATTTAATTTATTTATCTAAGATATGCAGCGAACTATCATGCAGTCCACCTGTTGGTATGTGCTCACTGCTGCCATTGTAACTAAAGTCGACCACAAAGGCGTTAATTACTACTCTTAGGACTAATGTGCTATGCCGTATATAACGTGTTAGAAGAAAATATATAATATACACTGAAACTATAAGGCCAGAAATATGAACGTCACTATTCATAATAGTAATAAGCCATACATATAATAAAAATTAAGGATCCCTGAGTCTGTATATCAAATTTAAAAAAACGGAGACGTGAAAATAATGTAATATTAGAATATTGTAAAATTTTACAAATTTTTTCTGTGTGAAATCGCATCACGAACTAAAAATTCTCTTACTCTCTTAACTTCACATTTAGTCTTCGTTTTCATTACAATCCATGTCTATCTAAAGTTATTGCAGTTCAAAGTCATTTTACGTTTCTTCGGGAGTGAAACCGCCGAGTACGCCTAATATATACATCTATACAGTATGCAAATAAAAAAGTGTCTTATTAGATATTACAAACATATCAAAATAACAGATTTTTGCTAAATGCATATAAGTATATACGACACTGATAACAAAACATCAATTACAATTTTTTTTGTCTGTCTGTCTTTCTGTTTTTTCTGGGTAATCTCTGAAGCCGCTGGACTGATTTTGACGGGACTTTCACTGTTGGATAGCTGATGTCATAAGACGTTACTTAGGCTACCTACTTCTATTTTAAAAATGTAATTAGGGTTCCGCACAAAACATTAAACCCTAAGAAACCGCGCGCGCTTTACACGCACGCATCCACCGTCACTGCCGCTAATGTCAGTTGCTATCAGTCCTCTCTGAAACAATGCTATAATGTTAAAATTGTACAAGGTCTTAAATTTCGGCTATATGTAACTATGTCAAATTACGTTTTTTAACCGCGGGCATAACCGCGGGGCTCAGCTAGTATTATATAAAATAGTAGCTAAATCTAAATACAGCTCTGTGTCCTGACAGGTCTCGCGGACTATTCGTGTCGCCTATAGATTGGAAAACTTCCACTCCATGCTAAAGTTAGAAACAAGTTACTAGGGCTTCCTGCATTATTAATGGCAGCCTGAAAAGTAACACCTGTGTCTCTGTCACCAACTTGGATTGATGTAATAAGGGAAAAAGGGAATTTTATATAGTTAATTATTCGTAAGTATGCAAAAACATAAGTTTAAGTTTTAGTCACATCTAATTATTTTTTAAGTTTTATTTCATTCCTTATGTGTTTCAGTGAAATGTACACATTGTACAAGAAGCATCAAAAATGATTTATACATGTTTCAAAATTTAAAAAGTATCCACTGTAAAATGTTCATATTTTAATTTCTATAGCTAACATTTATACAGTTATTACTATATATTTAAAATAAACACGAATAATAGAGAAATATTCATGTACCTACATAAAAAGGAGGCCGGATGACTTATGTGAAAGTTATCCATATTTATGTACGTAAAAAGTAATAAAAAAAACATTAAACAATGTAACAATTTGCCAAGTTAATCAACCGGGATCTCTAGGGACTACCTAAACCAATAAATGTAACGCTATCGAAATAAATCTCGCTATACTCACATACACAACAAACACCGAGGCCATGCGCGCAGTCACCAGAGGCCCTGCCGTCCCGCTGCCTGCAGTCGTACGGGTTCAGGCAGATACCGGCCCTCGCCACCGTGTAGCCGGAGGGCTGGCACTCCCGCTCGCCGCCCACAGGGAAAAAGTTCAACACCTTGCCGATAGAGAACAAGCCACCTGTAACAAACAGACGGATCCATACAGTAATTTAATTTTGTTTTTGTTTCTTAAATCTGAAAGGGTCAATGTAATGATTATGTTACAATTTAAATCCTGCAAAACATGTATGTATGCAAAACGGAGCTTCATGTGTTAAGCTTAATCAATTAAAATTTGTCGTGAAGTAATCAGCATATTTTACATTGAAAAATACAGTCAATAAATATAATTATTTAAACGATAATTCTGCTGTGGCAGGGACAAACAAAATTATTTTTTGCCGCACCTTCATTAGTAAAGGTGCGGCAAAAAATAATTGTATTAGTACAATTGTACTATGATATATAATACCTATATCAATATATCGTAATATTGGCAATAATAAAAATAATTAATCTAATGTGACCAAGTACCTTCCTACCTAATAACCTACTTGTTCACTTTATGTTAATTTATTTTTAAGCAATACCTTTGATTTTTCTCGTATTTAAGTTATTTTACGAGATTTAAATGTCAAATACCAGACAAAACGAGTATACAAAGCCACACGAATGTAAACCAAGATCCCATAGAACACACGTTAAAAGGAAACTTGTAACTTCATTTTAAACTGCTTCAGGAAACTCCGTACTTTATAGAAATTAATTTAAGTTAATGCTTTGAAACGTTAACATTTCCCACTAAATAGATTGAATACATAAAAGGATATCAATTATACTTAATGACGAAAATTCTCTTTATCCTATAGAAAAACAAAACAAATATTATTCTGCTCGAATCTCATCAACCATTTACTACTTATTTACGTTTACTATATACTTGTTTAAATTTTACCAGGTGTGTACCACCTGGTAAACCAGTGTAGTTCAACCGTTGATGTACCCAAGAACTTTTTTAGACCCTTCCACTAAGGGTGTGGTTGCCGGTTCACTTTTATATGAGGCGACTCGGTAGTAAAAAGGCAATTGTGATTGATTTCAGATAAATCCCTTGTTCTATACGAATGTGCTTCCTTGCGCAAAAACTGAAATAAAAGGAACCTGATACAGTAACTTATATGCTATTAGACATAATTGAATGCAATGAATTGAATGCACCTTATCACAATCCCATCATCAATTTGAATAAAATCGAACTTGTTACTCAATCCCGTGATATAAGACTCGCATGCAGATTTATTGCCCTGTGGAGCAAGCAGAAATATAGCGAAAAATATTGCATGCAAAGCGCCCCAGGCGATGTATGCAGGGGATATTCACGGAAATTCTGAGAAATTCGCTAGATCGCCCTTTCTGTGGCTCGTGTTGTGTAAAGCTCGTATTATTATGCAAATTGAAAAACGTGATAATGAGGCGATAGCGCCGTTTCAGAAATCTGTTAAACAAAAAAAATCTGTTAACTAAGTATTACTTAATATACATGATTATATGTCTCATTAGTTTGTCTTTGCTATAACGTTATGCACAGTACAGTGACCAAATGATTTGCTAAGCAGAAGGATCTGGGATTTGTCGCCGGCCAGTCAAATATTTAAATAATAATAAGTTTTGACTCTAGATGTTTTATAATTATCCTTCTACGCATCAATGATACCTACAATATACCAAACAACAAAACCATATAACACGTATTGCTGATTAGAATAAATAATAAAACAACACAAAAACGCAAATTTTATAGGAGAGCCAGGTAAAAATTGTTCTTTTTTATACTTTTTGTTTTATACTTTTTAATAAATGAAGTAAAAAAGTGTAATGTTTCCTAGGGGGTCGCAAAGCATCTGTAAGTGGATCACAGGTAACATACACTGTCTACTAGATCAATCCATGTCTTAACCCGACTTGCTCAAAGTAATTAACAAGTCAATAAAAACAAATAGTTTACTAAGCAAAGCACTTAACCTCTATTACTTCTGCAAGTCATGTTACCATTCAAGTTGAATAGTTCCTAACACTCGTTCCGTCACTGTATAATTATGTTAAACCCAAAAGTATTTTGAAAGTTAATTCGGAAAGTGAGAGTTTTTCTCCTATTTTCTCAAAATACCTAACGGTTATCTCGGTGTCAAATGAAACTCTACCATTTGCTGCAAATAGGGCCGCAACGAACGTACACATGTTTGTAAAACTTTTATACATAATATAACTGTCTTGAACAATAAATTTGAATTACACCGTGGTAACTAACATAATTAACTAATAATTAACATATATTGAACAATAATAAAACAGAAATCCTTCCCTGTTCCGTCCAGACCTTTAAAAAGAGCAGAAACGTGTCTTTTTACATAAAAATAAATTTACAATCGAATACAAAAATTAGTACACGAACAAGTATTTTTTTCTTTCAATTCTTTATTCTTAACTTCTTTAAACAAGAAGATATTTGACAACCCTACATTGTCAACAATGCAGGCGCTTTTTTTTAAATTATAAAGCCTATGTCATTATCCAAACTGAGACGATTCTAATGATATGTCATACGTCACAATCCGTCAAGCCGTTTAGGCTGTAGCGCGTGCCAAAGAAATAGACATACATACATACGCTCGAAAAACATTACCCTCTTTCTGACGCAGTCGGGTAATTATAAACGCTTATCAAAGTGGATATATAAGCATTATTATCTACTACCTGTGCCCCGCGGTATCACCCGCGTTTAATAAAATGTAATGAACCTTTATATTGTAAATGGATTTTAATTAAATAAAGTGTAATAACGTTTACACTTTATTTAATTATATTTATAAATATATTTTTTATCCTTTCCGCTCCATTCCATATCGCTCGTCATAATATACCATTCAATAAGCGTACTCGCGTGTATATTTGGTTTGAATATTTGATTAATAAATAAATAAAGATGACTGACCGACCCCGAGATCAATGAAAGCCGAAACCGGTAAATCTGGGAATCTGAAATTATGCATCATCTTTTTCTCCTTTGTTATTCATACAGCGTAAATGAGCACTAAGCGCTATATAAATAAATTTCTACCCACAGCAGGATATAATTGAGGCTTAAATTTGCATTATTTTATAGTATAACTTATCCGTCAATAACAAAACAGGTTAAAATTAATGACCAAATAAATAAATACCAACACGGAACCCATAAAATTATAACACCATTATTTTTTCTTTTTTTTGCCACATTTTTGAGTCGAGCGGGTCGTGATCAGCACTCCATTGCTACACTTTCACTGTTATGTTTTGTTTTTGTTATGTTAGAACACGTTCTATTCTATCTACTTAAAAATTATTTTCTTGAGAAAAGTTGTCGAACAAGTACGTTTGACCGAAGTACCATGGTCACAACTATTTCTAACGTGAAGCAGTTAATGCGTTTAGTGGGATGTGGTGGTTGATTTTAATACGACCATCTTAGTCCTTAGGAATGGCAACGCATCTGGAATTGATTTAATTTTTTTTTACGTTTTTTTTAAATGCTTTCTACACTCATACCCCACATTAGGATTGTCTCCTGTATCTTGGGTGCCATGTTTAAGATGAATACACAAACATCCAGACCCAGAACAGAATTCTAAACTCATCATTCGGATTTCTGTCTGGCCGGGGATCGAACCCGGGACCCACAGCGTGTCGGACCGGAATGGTGACCGCTCCAACACGTGGGTCGTCAATGGAACCTCTGTTACATGGAGACTTAGTTACGAAGGGCCAACGGTGGCCACTTACCATCAGTATGAATGCTAGCTTGTTTGCTACTTCAATTTCATTAAAAAATCTTACCTTGCATCAAACTTACTTTGCACCAACAATAACAGAATAATTTAATTTTAATTATAATATCAAACACAGGTCCTAAGATAGTGTTAGTAGCTAAGGCTATATTATGAACTTACACTATACTTCACCTTCAAGCTAGCTCAAAGCAGAACAAGTAAATGCTTAAGGAAATCAGGAAACAATTATATTTTTTTGTGTGAAGACAAACGAACATGATGTCAATCCAATGTTAAGTGGCCTCACAAACTTTAGAATCGAGATCACAAACGCTACACATCTACCAATACATATAAATAAAATTGAAGTGTCTGTTTGTAATATCAAAATAACAGATTTTTATCAAATTCATATGGAAGTATATACGATACTGATAACAAAACATCTGTCTGTCTGTTTGTTCTAGGACATCTCTGAAACCGCTGGACCGATTTTGACGGACCTTTCACTGTTGGATAGCCGATGTCATAAGGCGTAACTTAGGCTACTTAACCTCTATTTTATACTTTACTTCTATTTTAGAAAATGTAACGAAGGTTCCGCACAAAAAATTAAAACGTAAGAAACCGAGCGCGCTCTACGCGCACGCAGCCACCGTCACTGCCGCTAATGTCAGTTGCCATCACTCAGCTCTAAAACAATGCTAATATTATGTTAAAATTGTATAAGGTCTAAAATTTCAGCTATATGTTACTATGTCAAGTTACATTTTTTAAACGCGGGTATGACTGCGGGGCTCAACTGGTAAAAAATAACAACAGAACAACACACCGCACTGCAGTGATAATGTAAATTTGAAATAAGTGAACTGAACCTTCAAATGGAACAACGAAAGGTTTTACAAAACTCGCCTTTGAATTTGTACTTAAGTAGGTTAAGATAAACTTCTATATATGGAAATAAGTAGACCTCAAAAGTTATTTTTCATTAATTTCCATAAGTAAACAGTGTCAGTACGTGACAATTACAATATTCTTAAAATTTACCAATGTATCGCGATTACAATGTGACACTTTCACATATTAATTCATAATAAGATCCGAGGGGCATCTTCTTTTCTGAGAAAACGTAACCTGTAGTGAAATCAAACTTGCCTTGTATGGTAAAGATTTGATTACAGAAAAAAGCCGAAATGTTCCGGATTTAAATTTAAATGAAAACAGGTGAAACCTTAGCGCGCAATACTTTTAACTTTGAAACATTGGATGTAGCGTGAAACCTAGTTCAAGAGGAAACTGTTCCCGCAATTCATTAAAAGTAATTACTTAAGTAGTGAGGTACTAAATGAACAGACTGACGAAGCTTAAATATGAGTTTAAAAGTTTGTAATTAACTTCAAATACAGGACTGACCTAAATATTAGAACTTAAAAGGTTTGACCTTAAGACCTAAAATTAATAACGTAACGAGTACGAGTACCTACACGTTGCTTCTTAGGTTATTATTACGAAAATAATGGTGACGGTATAATCAAAGCCCAAAAGGATAATACTACACCAGTACAATTACTAAATCGAAGTGCACAAAAAGAAGTCCACTGTCTGATAATTAATTATATAAATAAAAAAATGAATAAAATTATTATTACGCTTGGCGGAGCGTTTAATATATAGATGGTACACGGAGAGGATATAGGTCCCCCCGGGAAGTATACATGTTTATA
>MOOZ01002930.1:46967-68100 GCA_002930495.1 Cecropterus lyciades
ATTTAACTTATTGAGTACAGCCTTTAGAAAAAGACTTTAATAAGTAGAAACTAATTAAATTTTTCTTCATAAAATCGCACATTTAACCTCATTGCAGTTTTTCAATTCTTACATATTAATCCTAAAACGCTCTATGACTCTCCATTAAAAAATTTCATCAAGAGATGCTAAACGATCTTTAATATTTGGTACCAGGTGACAGGACACAATTTAAAATTAAATAAATTATTATAAAAACAGAATGCTGATAAAAATAATTTTCTTAATAAGATACTATGAATGTCAGAAAGCGCAGTAATATTTTAAAAACGTAGTACTTTATTTTCAGAGTAGAATATGACTGATTTTTAAACTGTTTGATCCTTCCTTCAACAGTAAATTGTAACTCCAATTTGTACATCACGAACTGACTGAGAGGATCATGTACAAAGCAAGCGTCCTGTCTGACAAATTGGCCAGCTCGGGAAACAGGGGAATAATTGCATGGCGCTTGTCGTACGTGACGTCACTGCCCTGCTCGCACTTAACTTTTGTACAGCTTGCTACATTCAAGTGAGATTCAATGGTTTATTTTATGAGCAGTAATGAACTAAATGACTTCGTTTAGTAAAAATATTTATTTATTTGTTATAATATTCCTTTTATTAGATAAAATATACTCAACATCGTTTCATTTATAAAATAACGCAACGAAACACTTTCTATTTTAATAGGTGGACACCAAAATTACGTGTGGGTATAAAGCAAGTACATACACAAATATAAAAAATCTGATACGCAATTTAGATATTTATTATCTGAATTCGCATTTAGTTATCTGCCTGGACGGTCTCTGTTTACAGTATATCTCATATTTATAGTACAACTAGACTATTGTTCTGTAAGACAACTTTTTAAAGATTTAAACTCATAATATTTTTATATTAAAGTTACACAAAACATTGTAGCTCTAGCTGTTATATTAACTCGGAAGCAGTTCCAAAAACGCTTTGCAAAAAATTATATGCACATTGTAGGCTGCGCACAGAATTACAAGCAAAGTCACGTAGCACACCAGTATAAATTAACCAACGGGCGTGCGAGGCGAGATAGGGAATTTATTGTACCGTAAGTGCATAATAACATAAAATTTTGAAGAGGCGTACGTCCGTTGTCCCTGTTTGCTAAAAAAAACATTACATAAATAACTCGACCCTTCTGACATACATACAGCAGGTTTTCCCAAAACAGCGTTGATTACCTCATTCTCATTCAAGCAGTTCAGGTTGTTTTTCCAATAATTTATAGCCTTAAACAGGGTATGAACACTGCCGCTATAAAACGATTGTCCGGCCGAAGAACTTTCTTACGCTTACGACTTCAGCGGGGTTTTATTTTATATCTCTATAAGAACACAGTTAAGCAGCTCACCGGTGTACAAATAAACGGTTTTATTGCTTGATAATAAACAAAAAGCGATGAGATATGAAGTGATGAACAATTATAATATAATAAATCAACAAGTGATAAATGGTTGCGTTCCGATGTTGTTTTTATTGTAAACACTTTATTAAGACTAATTTCAAAAGGCATACATGAGGTATGTAAGAGAAGATACTTACTAAAATATAATATAGGTTATCTGTAATATTTGATAAAAGATATCATTACTAACATTGTTCTAATTACTACGTCTACCGTGATATAGTTTAAGATCAAGTTACTAATGTTCATATGTTCATAAAGACTAGATTCTACTCCACAAAAAATGATGCCGATTAGACAAAAAATATCAATAACAAAAAGGAGAAACTAGTTAACTGTACTTGACTTGAATACTTGTAGTATTGATGCTCCAGCACTGATTAGAAGCGCAAAAAATACCAACAGTTATAAATTTAATATTAATCTAGTTTCGCAAGCTTCAACTTGAACTCTCAAATATTTCATATTTTCTGATTGAGTGCGTTGATTGGGACAATATAAAAACTAAATATGTGAAGCAATGTTTTTTTTTTTTGTTAATTGAATGTCAATTCGAATCGTGGATTTAGAATGTAGCCAGATCAAAAACAGACTAGCAAAAAACAACAATGGCCGCTTTCTACGACCATAGCCATTTGGACATTTGGACATCTTGTTGTGGGTACTTGATAGAAAATGATTCTCTTGATAGAAATCAGGAGAATCATTTTCATATGAAAGACTAATAATGTGACATAATAGTGTGTAATAATAACACTCTCTAATAGTGATAAAGATGTGTGACATTATTATAAGCTTTTACTTGAGCTTTTACTTACAAGAACTTGCTTGCTAGTTGGTATGTATGTGACGGCTAAGTCTTGCAACTAAATCTTAATAGTTTTTTATTATATTAGTATAAACCCCAACCGACCGAGATGAAATTTTGTTGTTAAGCAATTCTAAATCCAATATGGCGGACGCCCCAAGATAAAGGACCAATTATTTATTAACCACCCTCACACGATATGGGTATCAAACGACAATACTACACGACGTTGGCTTGGTTTTTGGCTTGTTTTTAATTTAAATTTTTATACTGCTGCTGTATCAACTGTCTTTGGGATGGATACGGTTAGAGAAAATCTGATTTTTATATTTCATTTGATATTGAGGCAGATGCGGTAGTGTAGGTTCGATTTTTTGCGGAAGTTCTGTAGTAACGGAGGCGGAGGTAAAATTCCATTACAAACGTATTAAAATGATTCAATCGACAATGAACTCGACAATCATAACACATAATTTACTAGATATCAGTACACCCTGTGTTATTTCACATAATGTAATTCGATACGTCACGTGATACGTTAATCAATCAAAAGTAATTTTCAGCGTGTTTAATGAATACATCATTTATTGGGTAAAAGCCATAAATATCTCACTACATGAACATACAACTAACCACTAGCAATTATTCAGTAATAATTATAATACTACCAAACCACAAGTGGGTCGGTGGAGTTATAGGCCGCTGACACATTATTGGCATTATTCCGGTTTATTACACTATCAATATATTCGGAATCCACATCCAATTATTCATTCCGTCATCCGTTTATGATTTATTTAAAAGTATCGATAATTCGCAAAGTTCGAGGGGAATTCGTACACAGAGGGTTCCGTAGAATCTTTTATTATCTATACTATATCTTTTTAGTTATCATATCAGCTTTAAAAGTACATTAATTGTGTAAATTTAAAGTGTAGTCCAGCTATTGCGGTTCAATAGATTAACCGAAAAACGCCGACACGCTGACACGCCAAAAGCGAAAAATACAGGTTTTTATACGGAAACCTTTAATATATAAAATACTTACCCTATAGAAAATCTACCACCTACCTATTGCGGTTAAAGAAAAGAGTCTCATGATAGACGAACTAACTACGGAGGCTTAGTAGGGTTATATTTGTAGCTTTTAGGTTTAGAACCCTAAAAACGATATCAGTGTAATACTAGTTTAAACTAAAATAGATCATATATAGGTACCTCTATCAACGAAGCACCGCCCAAGTGAAAGACTGAACATTAAAAGTTTGCCTGATGATTATTAAAAAAAAATGCTATTAAATATACATTATATAGTGAATGGTTACTGGAACACTTCGAATACTAGAAACGCAAAAAAACTACGCCTTCTTCCGTAAAATCTCTAAAGCATTTTCAATTGTCATTTTATTTTTTTGCTAAACATAATTAAGCAGTTATCTCCAATGATTTTGCACATTTGCAAAATACCGTTAATTAACCACATTGAAATAGTAACAAGTTGTAACCTCGATTTCGGTGTTCGTTCCATAAAAATCAATAATAACTGAAGAACCATTACAGGTAGGAAACTAGAGAGAAAGTTCCTTTTGAAAGCTCTATGTACCTACCGTGGTTTCGCAACGTCATCTGAATAAGACTTACTTTTGATTTTTATAGAAGTTACCTGAGAAATTGAGTTCTAGTGTGACAAATTTCTCTTTCGATAAACCTCTAGCCTTTTATATTAAAATTTTAATCAGAATTTAGACCATCAGTTATATTTTACTTATATTGTAATAATTTGTATCCGCTGTAATATTTAAAGTAGCGAGTACAATAAGTTTACTATTATGCTATACTACCTTACTATTATATTAATACTTACTACCCATTAAAAAAACTTATATGTAGAAGAAAATAAATTTAAATATAAAAAGTGGTATCCAAATTACTGTGCCTAGGATGAGTTCCCAGAATGCTGGCAACATTACCTTGTTGAATAGCTACGCTAATTCGTTGGCCGAGGCATGTGATTTTATTTCTATAGTAATGATATTTTACTATTACGAAATAAGCCTAGAATATACCTATAGACATAAAGTGGATGTTAAATTTGAAGCTAACTTGAAGCAAGGCCTAAATTGGCACTGCACAAAAGCTGCAATTATCTTTGAGACTATATTCTATGCAACTGTGACATCTTGTTACTGTACTAACGTGAAATATTACGTGCTTGTGAAAATACATTATTACACACCGCTAAATAACAGTGTAAGTAGGGTCTGTCCACACTTATCGACATGGATTCTAGCCAGAGCGCTCAGAAATCGCGTCACTTTAGACGAATTCACGTGAATGCCATCGTCCACATTCTAAAAATATTTTTCTAGGTTTATCAAACCGATTCCGATATATGTAGGGAAGTCTTTATAGTATTCCAACGATAGGTAATTTTGCACTGAGTGCATGCCCATAGGGTATAACATTATGTACCATAGAGCAACCGGGGTAAAGTCGGTCACAAATTAAACAGAAACGAGTAAGCAAATCACTGTTCCCAAGTTGTACGTACTCAAAAGTGGCGCGTCATTTGAAGCCTACTTAGCGTAAGTTGCAGAACCAGTATAAATACTAGCTAGGTGATCTCCGAGGCAGTTGTTCCCAAAGATTGTGGTAAATTCAAATATTGCACGCTGCACTTTACCTTAAGTTTTTATGCTATAAAATATAATTGTCCTGCTGTGACTATAATTATTTTTAGCTGTTCTATACTGCCATATTCTAGATAAAGGATCTGGTATCAAACTCATATACACGTCCTAAAATGTTGTAACGTACACAGGTACGTTACAACATTTTAGGACGTGTATTTGTAGTAACTATTACATTATATTGAGAGAATTGTATCTATACAATTCAAAAATATTAACAAATTAATTAACATTCACAATTCATTCAGGTTGAGTACCTTGTCCTTTCATTACGACGTGCGAAGTAATCAACAGAAAGCTTAGGAAGTAGAAAACACTTTAGCGTCCGTTTTTATCGGTAAACAAATAGTTCTGATGACGCAGACATGACTGCATCGTATGCAAATACAGAAAAACCGGTGTGGAGACTAAGTTGGGACGCGTCGTATAACTTCAAGTTCTCAGTACCTTACCACAATTTTTATACCAGAACAATGTGTTATCCTTTTTATTAGAAGCTTTTATTTAACTAATAACTTTTCTCATCTTGCTAAATGTTAAACAAGTTAATCCCAGCTGATTGGACTTCAAATTTTGCATACATATTTGAATTGGTTGACAACACATAATTGGTTTAGTAAATCATTCTTAATCCAATACGGCAGCCGCACTAAGCTTTCAGCCAGTTCGGATAATGGACGTCTATTATTAGCCTTTAATAAAACTGAAATCTTAAATGAGGTCTCTCACATGCACATTACTACCTCTAGGACCAATTAGGAACGTCTCCCGAGAGTGTGTACACAGCTTTAAGGCAAAAAACACAGATGCACCGTGTAATTTATTTTATTTCACTAATATAATGCATAATTTAAGTGTCGCTATTTATGCTTTGAAATTGTAGAGTCCTCTGATATAAAATCTTATATAACGAAGTCGCAGGAACTCCATTTAGTAAATTACAAGAACAAATCCGCCCACACTATTTCGCCAATATCGTAAACAAATCAATATTGCAATGTGTTGGGGCTGCAGCGAAGCGTCAATATATTCGCACTCATTCGTGTGATGATGTTGACGCTCCGCATGACGCATAGTTCGTGAATATTTGATAGAATCGGGACCGAGGCGGGCGGATTCTGATTGGCAGTATAGTGAGCACCGACCCTCAATCTTTCTTCATTTATAAAGTATAATTTATGGCTGGTTTACCGCCACTCATAATATTCCATTAACTAAATAGAAATAAATCACATTATTTACTATCGTATCGTTTTCTGTTATTATAAATGTAATTTTATTTTATGGTTTTAATTATAGATACATCTTGCGGTTGTCTTAATTTTAAACGCTTTCTACTCTTTAAGCTCCACACTATCTCCTTCTCTTCTCGGTCTTCTTCTCTTCTCTTCTCTCTCTTCTTGTGTCTTGGACATGGACAAAAAGACGAATACACAAACACCCAAACCCAGAACAAAAATCATTTAGATAATATGTCTGATCAGCGATCCAACCCGAAACCTTCTGCATGTCAGATCGGTATGATAACCGTTCCGCAATATCAATTTTTAACATTAATTCCAGATGCTTACACGTATGCCTTTTTAGTCAGGTTTATAATTTTCCATATTCTCCGAATTTCACTTCTAAGTCGTATCTAGGATAAGATTTGTGTATGAATCGCAAGAGGTATATTTCATATACAGCCAGCATGAATCATAATTTTATTATCTTCATGTCTATTGAGTAATAAAATGTACCACTTTATTGCTACTTCATTTCATATTGGTAGTGAGTTAAATTGCAATTTTTCGGCCATAGTAATATCATAACTACCGTTATTATTTATTACTAGAAGTGTGTTCTTTAATATTACGTACTTATTGAAACTAACAACATAATACATATAACAATGTGAAAATATGTTTGTATTGCATTTAAATCTATATAGGAACAACAAAATATATATAAGTATATTATATATATTTGTAAGACTGACTGTCTAAGAAATACCCAAACTCCATTAATTTTAATATATTTTTTATTACTTACTCATGTGAATACGATAATAAAACTTAAATCGTAATATTTTTGTGTAATAGACCTCGGGAGTAGCAACGCTGCAATTGACTTTAGATAGAAGCCTTCATTCATAGATAGAAGAATTCATTTAATGTCTCATTTAAATAACGAACGGCGATGAAAGTCGCCCTGGGTGGTAAAGATTATGAATAGGAAAAACGAAATTGTATAACAATATTTATTTTGTTAACCGATTTAAAAATAGGAGGAGGTTCTCAAATCGCGTGTAGGTATTTTTTATTATGTGTATTATACCTTTTTACTGGGTGTATCGATTTGTATGGGTCGATTCTGATGCACAAAAGTTTGTGCTTCTCATGTAGTCCCATTTAAATTTGAGTGATACTGAGTTTTGAGTGATACTGATTTTAATACTGAGTTATTCCTAATAATGTGTATTAAATTCACTTCGACTACGTTGATAATGGTCTCATTTTGTGGCCCATTTTCAGTTTGGTGATGTTTTGATAAAACTCCAACTCAGAACTATGCACTAAGCTTATATTTATTTAAATTATATTTTACTTTTTGTTGAGTAGAAATCGGCTAAGTATATGTTTTGTTATTTTTTGTGAAAAGAAATACATATTTACATATAATATCATGATATACATATTTTGGTAGATATCCTAAAAAGAAAGATTTACGGTGAATAGTATTATTATTTAATGTTACTAAAAGTAAATGTGTGAACACAACGCCGGTTTACATGCCGAATTTTGGTAATTGGAAAACTAATGACTGATAAAAAATTACTCATAAATCTATTAATTATATATCATAGGTATATATCTAATTATCTACATACCATGCGAAAAAAAACCTCTCTGGTCAGCCACTATACTTTTTGTCTGCAGTTTATTATCAACACTGGGTGAGTCCACTTTTCTTTTGAACTTAATCCTTGGCGATCCTTCGACACGGCACAAAACCAACAAAAGTAATATCACAAATACATAATATACGCAGCGTCTTACAAGTGTCGTGTAAAACATTTTCGACGTTCATAATTAAAATAATTTAAAACTTTGGCACAAAAATATTTCAACAATATACATTATGTATAACAAAATCTAGTCTAATGTATTTTAACTAATAAATAATGGTATTTTGAAATAAAATCGCGTGATTAATTTACGCGCGCTTTTGGTGGCCATTTTTGATAGAGAAACGGCGCATGCGCGGCGTCGTTTACGAGACTGGCTGGCTTGCGCGTTCGCCTCACGCAGCCATGCGACATCGAAGGGATAAGAAAAAGCGAATTATTCAGGCTACATCGTTACGAAGACCCGTTTATCAATTATATTTATGTATTCCATACAATACGAGTGGCGCAGATTACTTACACTACTGTTTAAAAATATTTAATTAAGTAGAACAGATCCTAATATGAGAAAGTATAAGTAGTCAATAACATTTTACAAAACCTTATTCACTTTTACGACAAGGAATTTATGAAAAGGGATTATTGGAAAGGAAGATTAGTAAAACTTCTGCTCGATTTCTACGTAATCGAGGGCTTAATCGTAGTGGCCATGACAATGACCCAGTAACATTTACGCGTTACTGAACTGGACTTGTTATGAAGCAGACCTGATAATGATTTTAATTCATTGACGTAAACATTACGTTTGTAAGATGCAACGAAGGATGCGAGTTTTAGTGCTACAATTATTTGATATGTAGATATAATATTAACCTACTATTGATAAAATAAAGTACACTTTATTGGTAAGTTCGTGTAGAATGTGTAAGACGGAATTAAAAAGTAGGTATGTACGTGAGGCGTTTCATCTAATCTTTCCACAGGACGTACCTACCTATTATCCCAGACTTCTATTAAAATTAAGAAGATAATCACGAACTGAACCTTCATGCAGTTTGATACGTTATCTGTAGCTATAAGCTTTATTTTTTTTTATCGTTGAGCGCTGGTAACAATATTGTTAGATCTTACGATGTGATATTTTACTTAAAATTCTACATTAAGAGCTAGCAAAATGTTGATTATACTGAATAAATAAATAATATACCTCTGTCTACCCTTGCTTTCTTAAAGCTTTACAACGCGGAAAGGTTTGGTTCCATTCCATTTAGAGCCCTTTGTAATCGAAGGTTTAATTCAGCCTCAGTTTGTTTGCGAAGCATCCCATGCCAATCCTTAAGGGATCCTGTTGATTTATTGTTAAAGTGAGCGTGAAATTTTTTTTTTAAGTCTTAAAATTTCAGCCTTATAACAGTCTAGATAAATATCTACTGGTTTAAAATGTTTTCCCTACGTGTCAGAATTCGCAACGATGAAATCCGTAGGAGAACGAAGGTTACCGACATAGCTCTCAGAATTAGTAAGCTGAAGTGGCAATGGGCAGGCCTCATCGTTCGTAGGGCAGACAGCCGATGGGGTAGAAGAGTCCTCGAAGTGAGACCATGTCTGGGCAATAGGAGTACGGGCCGCCCCCCGACCAGGTGGACTGATGACCTGAAGAAGACAGCGGGCTACCGCTGGATTCAGGTGGCGCAGGACAGCTCGGAGTGGCGCAGATTAGGGGAGGCCTATGTCCAGCAGTGGACTTTCAAGGGCTGATGGATGGATGGATGGTTTAAAATGTGGTTGCTCACATTGCAAGGTTTTCAAATCTCATAAACGACCTATAAGTGTTTCGTATTCGTGATCGACATCAAGTAGGTTTTTTGTTCTATGTATTTAGTGTCTTTAAATTTCCTGTAGGGTTGCATTGCATTCGTAATCGGGGTGAAGTAGATTTGCTGTTCTGAAACCACTTTACATGACCTCATGGCATGCATAATTCTTTGCTGCTTCAGTGCTTCCATAACTATATACGATTTACTGGGTTGTAATATAAATGGAAATTAATATCAGTCAAGATTCTTTCATGAGATAGATATATATGCTCTTGGGGTATTACTGTATGCTTAGAATAGGACTTACAACAAGGGAAAGCAGATAGTATCTTTTATCCGGATAGACTTCATAAATACTAACAATGCTTTCACAAAATGGTTCCTTAAAACGGTGATTTTAAAGGACCACTTGTACCTATTGATAACTACAGCGTAGGTAACCATGAAAATAAGTGATGCTATTAGGATCAAATACTCGAACGTTAGCTAAGCAGCTCATAGTAAACAGCTTAACATAAATATTCAACTCTACAGTATTGAGTTATGTAATAAATTACCTATCATTTCGACAGTCAATCAAAAATGTACGTATGTATTGAGCACCTGGCTGCAGACTTCCTGTTTTCTCTTAACCACATCTGGTAGATTAGATATATTATAGTACTACAATCACGCAACATAACGTAACATAACAATCACGTTGGTTACATACGACACATAACGAAGAACAGAGTCCCTTAATTAGAGTTTATTATCTTTCCTCAAAACAATAATTGGACGTTTTCGCCCATTAATTTCAATGTACCCGTAAGTTGTTAGGTACGTTTACGTTACGTTTTCGGCTATAGCTTGCAATACCAAAATGGGCTAAAATGAAACAATAATATGAGGAAACGTGAACTGGTACTAAGAGCATGTTTGTGTTTGTTTAAGGAAATTATGCGAACTTTTTTACGAGTATCAATTCAGTGAGCTGTCCAATAAGCGCAAAAACAGAGCCTTGACCGTGTAATCGATTCGCTTCTCGGAGGCAACCAAACGGGTCCATGCAGTACTTTCTCTGATTAGTTGCCTGCTCGCGTGCGCACCAGGATATAACCAAGGAGGAAAACGTAACACAATTATAATGCATGAATTTTAATTTCTCTCGTTTCGTAACGTCTAAAAACCAATATGCTTGAATATGATAAGCACGAAAATAGCTTCAACGTAGCAGTTCTACTGTCATGCTGCCAATGCCACGTCCAGGATTTTGGTTTCCGAGCGTTCAAGCCCCTTAGCATTTGATGAAGAAATTATTAATTAGTTAGATCACGAAACAATCACTTCATATAACGAGATACCTATCTAAGTATGCATTTTCCGAAATATGTAGTAGCGTGGAAACAAAGTCCACTTATTTCTGAAATTTAGTCGATGAAAAGGCTTCGAACGATTTGATGTAATACGTGCCATTATGCCAAGTCTAATACAAGTTGTATGTAGTTTTATATAAAACTAGTTTATTCTCGCTGCGACACTGTGTATGTCCTATGTGTTAATGCCGATCATAAACCATTTGTGCACCAAATATCAGCCAAATCCAACCAGCTCTTGCTTCCTGACAAACTTTGGCCTTTATAAAATTAATAAGATTAATGAATACTGTACGTCAATAGAAGAAGCTTATTCTAAGTTTAATGTAACATTGTAGTCACGTGTAAATTATTACGCATTATAGAAACTATTCTAAATTTGATATGAGGAAAACTGCCCATACATTGGCCGTATGTGCTCGCATTAAATCCGCTTTCTAAGTTCTTTATCATTTCATTTTAAAATATACTTTTCCTCCTAAACTAAGTAGGTTACCTGCACTTATGTGACTATCTCTAACTGGAAAGTCCTTCGCAACTCGACGTAGGAACTCACTTATATTACTAGTAAGTCTACTGGCTGAGTCATATGCGTCCCTTATTACTACCAGACCTGGCTTCATACAAGAAACTAAACGTTACTTGGCCTCATTTTTAATATAATTAATCAACTGTCAGTCTATACCTGGTGATATCAATCTTAGAATTAATTAAACGATCATATATAATTAACAGCTAATTCATATGTTGCTATTTACCTACTTACCCTTTGCAAATTCATTTTACTTACTGTACGGAAATAGCAGAGCGTCTAATGTTAAGTAAGGGGTAGTTTCAAATAAAACTTGCTGTTAATGGGAGTAATCTTTGATAAGGTGGGAGTTCACATTTGTTATTTCCTTCGAAAAAACAAATGAGTGTTCGTTGAAAAAAAAACTGTTTTCTCGCGTACGATAAGGTAGGGGGTCAGGACCCCCTCCCTCCTCACTCTCTTATATATACATACTAGCTGCGCCCCACGGTTTCACCCGCGTATTAGTTACTACAAAGAAAACTAATTTATGTATTTATTTGGATAAGAATAAATATTATACTTGAAAAGATAGACATATGCTGTCGCTGACTTTTTTTAGAACTTTTAAAGGGGATCAATTCTGTAATACATAATTTTTACGAAACTTTAACCGTTTACGCAGCGCATGCAGCGGAAGCTCTCATTAGAAAAAAAACCCCGATTTTGGAATATTCTTCATTGATGCTCCGGTCCTGCTGGTCTTAGCGTGATGATATATAGCTTATAGGCTTCCTCGATAAATGGGTTATCTAACACCGAAAGAATTTTTCAAATCGGACCAGTAGTTCCTGAGATTAGCGCATTCAAACAAACAAACTCTTCAGCTTTATATATTAGTATAGATGTCTATGTTTTTGTCCCTGATTAATCCGAGGACTGGGTTAAAATATTATGAGTATGTCGTCACTGGTATAAACAGTCCTTTCACTAATCACACAACCTTCAAGATTAAAAGACAGATACCAACGGTGATGGCTACTTTCAAAACTGATACTTTTTTTTTATTTTTTATTTTTTTATTTATATTTGGGAAACAAACGATTACATAGTACACAGTCAAACAATACAGTAAAAATAATACTAAGATCAGTGAAGTTTCCACTGGTTACATATACATTAAATAAATATACACTACATAAATGCTTAAAGACAACATATCTATCCACCTATGTAGGTAACATAGGTGGATAGATATGTTGTCAACCCATTATCGTCCCACTGCTGGGTTTGGATCTTCTCTAAGATTGAGAAAGTTTCAGGACACCACCTCGCTGCCAAAGTGCGAATTGGTAAACTCCACACACCTTTTAGAACTTTTTTTTTCCAGAACTCTCTGGCGTCTACGTTTCCTCACAATGTTTTTTTTTTTCATCGTGAATCAGTCATAATTGCTAATACGCACATGATTTTAGAAAAGTCAGTGATGTGTACCTAAGATTCGAACCTCGATTGAGAGGCCGAGTTTCAGCCATACGGCTATTACGGTCGGATAGATATGTACCGACTTACGACTTATGTATCATTATAAACATCTAGGTCAACTCATTCAGATTCTAATTAAAAAGATAAATAAGAGTACGCAATAACTGTTTTTCTATTGAGTAGAAAGTAAAAGCTGAATGTTCAATTAAAACTCATTCAAAAGCAAAACTTGATAGCGTTTTAATAGAACTCCGCCACCATATTTGAGTCGATTTGGTAAGTGAACGCTATTTTTTAACTCTAGACTCTAGTCAAGTGTGGAAGAGATAGGGGAAGGCCCAAAGCGAATCACTTAAGGTTTATTATAAAATAAAAGCCACTTTTTCATATCTAAGTTTTTTTTTTGTGTTAGTCTGCATACTTATTATTGAACTTAGAGATTAACATCATAAGCCATGCAACATTTAAAAATTTACATCGTTATAACGAAAAATATTCAGTGAGTCATGAGTATTATTTTTGCCTGAAGTCGAGGTTTCGGATGTATGCTGTTCACTCTTTTTTCGGTTAATAGTTTTTCCAACCTTTGCCTTTGGAACTTTCTGCTTCTTCAACTCTATTTCCCTTTGCTGCTATTATGTTTTAAGTGTAGTTTGTTATAACGTCCATGGGAGTTATTTTTGTTATGGCAAGACGTTCAGGGGTAACTGCGAAGCCGATTGTAGGGGAGACCGTGAGGAATTGAAACAAAGGTGACTGGAAACAACCGATATTTTTCGGTAACAAAAAACACTATGTGCTGGAAATTTTAATAAATTGCCCTTACTTACCCCCGACCACCTACTCAGTAGTCATTAACGAACGCGCCACTTCGGGTGTTTCCGATACACTCGCACTCATCCTCTTTTACATTGCACAGATACGTAATTACGTAACTACGCCGAATTCCTCACCTATGTATTGATTATATGGGTATTGGTAGTTCAGGATAAATGGTAATGAAGTTGCTTCCAATGGTACAGAATTGCTACTGTTCTTCCCAATAACTTACTAGATGGACGGAGCCGTCTCCCAACACTTCAGTTACTATAACAATAAATCTACATCTACAATACTCAAGGGAATTAACATTTTGTGCCCAACTAAATAAGAACTTCAATAGTAGGTATCTTGGTGTTTTTAACCATCCGTTAAATCCGAGTCCATGGGCAGCAATAGGTATTTACCATCACATGGACTTTATGTTCGTTTGATACGTAATATTAAAAACATAATCCGAACTGCCTAAAAGACCGATGATCCTTCAACTTACCTTAATAATCTGGAAACTCTTTAAAGTTAAATCGTTTTATTACACCCATATATCATACAATTATTGCAATGCTTATATGTGGTAAGAATTCATTATTAGGTAACACAAATCTGGGGAAAGCGGAATTGCTTTCTGAATTTTCGATATCAGAACACACTCATTGTTTACACCGCAATATCCGTTCTCGTTATTTGCCTGCAAGTAATTTATCGCTTGGTGGTATTGTAATAATGTATTCGTTATTCGCTCCGCATTGAACTGGATAAAGATTGATGTAGATTTTAGTATATTACTTGGAGTAGTTACGTATAGGAGTATTAAATATGTAAACGTACATATTCCTTATAAAGCACTTACTATTCATTAGACAACTCACAACAACTTACAAATAGAACCTCTCTAACCATCCGCAACATCGCCTTTATAGATGGTACCTGCGTACTACACTGGGTTAGACATTTAGATATATATTATATCAACTATATAAGTCAAATTTATCGAACAACTGACAATAGTATTACAGGTAAAATACAATGGCAAAGAATTAACCAAAACATATAGATTTTTTATTTTAATAAAAAAATTTATGTTTCTGGAATAAAAGTAGTTCAGTATCTAAGCTCTGTACTATATTTTTGTGAAAGTGCCGTCAAAATAATTTCAGCCGATAGATTAATCTGCATCGACTGCACCGGTGCTATATAAACTGGTTTAATTTTTTACATCAAGTTTATTTTAATATTATCATGCAAATGATGTATTAGGTAGGTATATTGTGATCAATGGACATGAAACGAACTTCGAGGATTAATTTCGATGATATTACTGACATTCATGTGTATCTAAGTATATTGTATTATGTAGAAATTCCACGCACCACTGATTTCCAAATATTTTAACTTTCTCATGGTTAAACGGTGAAGAAATACACCATACGGAAACTTAAATGCAAGGTATCTTAAGAAAGTAAGTAAACTCTATCAAACCGCACTTGGCCAGCATGTTAGGCTATGGCCTAGTCCAGTGGTAGCGAATCTATATGTATTAACGTGCCATTATTAGACAAATTTTAAATGAGACCGTAGCCGTGCCGTCAAATAAGTTTGATTTCGCGATTACTACCATCCCAATGCATCCTAAAAGTTTTGACGTCAGATAAAAGGTCTCTAAATAGGTCGGTAAAATCTAAATAGGCTTTCACAAAGTGTGTCGACGATTTGACAATTAAAAAAAGGTCACCAAATCTAAATATTCTCCCCACCCGTAGGCACAGGGAGTCCTACGGGTAGACATCGGAGGGAGGAAGTCCTATGTTGCTGCGTTGCAGCGGATTGAAGTTGCTTAAAACAAGGAAGGTAAAATATCATTTGTACATGTATGCCCCTACGGTTCAAAGTCACAATCATCTTAGTAACCAGGAAAATAGAAGAGGCAGACATTCAGGCCTCTGCATTATCAAGGGACAGAGTTGTAAAATGTCAAAAAAAGCTCTACTAAGTCATTTGTACAAGGTTCTCGTTGTGCCCATTCAATTAATTATGACTTCCCGGATACGAAAAAACAATTGGCATGAAACTTTGCTCACTGATTTTTATCTGTAGAACTGTTTGAGATTGAGATCAGAGACAAAGGAAAGCGGGTATTGCATGGGGTTATCTTATCATTATCATATAGGTTCGTTCCTATAGATTAAATTAATTATCTTTAATAATATTCAGCACACGTAGAATCTTGCATTGTACCTATCTTGGCACAAACGTCCGCTTAAAAAAGATTACCTAAATGGTCTGCCTCTAGAATATCAGAGGTCTAAACGTCTGCCTTATATATTTCCTTGGTTTTCATGATTCAAACATCAGTCGAAGAGCTAGACATGTGCGCATAATATAGCACATTTCGAAGCGCTGTCAATAGAAAACGCAGGGGCAACATGATGTCAGACTATTTTTCCGCGGTCCTTCTCATTGTTATTAATCGAACAATTCAAGTCTGCCATGTGTGCACTTCATATACCTATAGTTTTTTAAATCATAAAAATAATGATGACAATGACTACTACAAAAGTCAGAACCCTGAATGTCTGCATCTCCGATTTTTTGTCTTTACAGGATGACTGTAATCATCAGCCCCAGAGACAGACATGTGCGCATCATATAGGTAGCACAGCTATTTTTAACATTTTCAAAACAGTGGTGGCAGTCGTGGTCCTTAATTTTCTCAGGGTTTAATTATAGCTATAAATAACGTCTGCCACGTGTGTCAGCTCCCTATCCACTAGCGTTATTACATAGATCAATCGGTAAAATCTGAGTGGTAATTGCTAGGACGCTATTATCAACTCGATGGTATAATAACACTACCCCACAGAGATGCAATTAAAATATTACATGAAAATTAACTGTATTTTCATTAATATAAATAAAAATATAGGTATTCGTATATTTACCAACGGACGGAATTAACATTGACCGCGACACGTAGGACGGATCATCATTATCATTAAGTATCATTGGGAACGCACACATTGTTCAAACCGCAATATTCGCTACTCATTTGCCCGCGATTTAACCGTTCCCCATACAATTATCGTAGGTGTCATTATCAGTTCTATTTGTGTGAAGCCCCTTTTCTAGTAAATATTTACACAAGGAAACATATTGTGTTCACTGCCTTTTTAAGTAAATCTGTAAGAGACAAATTATATTCGGTAATACTTACATACTGAAGTCAATCACGGAGCTTGCTATAATTGAGAACTATGTTTTATAGGTAGATATGTAGTTATAAGATGTACCTACTCACCATCTTGCAGGTGTACTTACAAAGATTATATCGAATAATTGCAATAGGTACAGATCTATTTTCTTACTACAATTTTATAAACAGAGTATCAGATCATATATAAGTTTCTTAGTTATATAACGTGATTTCAAATTAATGATGGTGCACTTTAAATATACAATTTTACCTCTATTTGCATAGAAAACCAATGTTTCTTCCAAGAAATCTGCAATTAAATTGAATTATGTTTCATCTCGGAGGTCCACCAGTTCCAATTACATAAGAGTATGAAGTCATAAATCCAAAACCATTTTATATTGGTCATTTATACTTTCTGACTGTAATGCATTGGCTTGCGTTTTAGTAGAAGGAACTAACTCTTCTTTCTACTACTGAAATATATTAAAATATTACTACCTAAATTTAATTATCTTTAACGTATTTCCCAAACTTCTTCTCACTGTCATTGTAAATAAATGTCCACATGGTGATGACCACACCGGTCATCTTTTCTTGTTATCACTTCGCTCCTACTTGGCTTTCATAACCAATCCTTAAAAAGCAATTATAGGTACATAGGCAGGTACTACATATTATGAAATGAAACAAACGCGCAAATCCAAAGCTTTTATTTTTATTTACAATATAATCATAATATGAAAGTAAACAAAGTGTAACGTACCACAAAAAGTAGAATTAGAAATTCAATAAACGTAACATCGATTGCCGAACGCGACGCGTGCGTTGACGCGAGCGGCGGCGACCGAATAACGTCGGCCAGCCGCATTGGCCACGCCACAGCCACATCTTTTTGTTACAATCATCTGCCAAACGTTGAACAGCTTTCACGAATAAAATTTTGATTAATGCCTTATTTCTTTAAATTATATACAATCTTTTCAACGATTCTGTGGCGGCTCACATGCGGCTGACGTTTACAACATACGACGGCTCGAGCGTCACTCACGAACTACATTTGCGAGTTACAAAAGCTAAAGTACACCTAAATTTAACCGTACGTTTGTGGAGTGATGTTCACTATAATCTAAGATCAATTGTGATATGGGCGGGCGCGTTCACAACGCACCCGCCTGTCCTCCTCGCGTTATCTACAATGGCAGTACAGGAGCGGTCAAGCTATTATTGACTAAAACACAAAACAGTAGCACCATTTGTAAAAAAATATAATTTCTTTAAACACAACAGAACACCCCCGATGGCGATGCATGTACTCGCCGCTAGTTCCTGCCCGAGGGCAGTGGCTGTTGTGACGGTGCGGTGCGGGAGGCTCGCGCCTCCGTGTAGTCAACCGGTACTCACCACCTCGATCGTACAACATCGACTCTTCTAGACGTTACATATTAAACCTAATTATTAACATTATAAAAAACCACTATTTTATGCCGTTACAGGAACATTATTTTTATGCAAAATCTATTCAACTTGCAATGGGACTAGTATAGATATCATTGAACTCCATTTTGTCATGTCGTCGGTTGCGAGGAGTTCGGTAAGTGTGTATATTTAACGAATATACATACGATTTAAATAAGGCCGCATTCACACTAGCTTTCGATGTGAGACATACATTATTTACCAATGCAAATGAAGCCGAAAGCTCCTTTTAGAATATGCATTCAAGTTTACATAGATATCTTTTTGTACAACATCTGTTTTGTGACCTTATTACCGGCTTGATAAATATCGTATAATTTTGTGCTTTCATTTCTGTTGTGATAAATAAAAACAAAATGTTAGGTGAACGTAATTGTGGTGGCATATTTTAAAAGGAGACCATGTCAACGATCTACAACATATTGTTTAACTACAGCCCGTACCCGTCTATGCCTAATCTAGTGTTTCAACTCAACACGAGTTACAAACTAAGTGGAATAAAATTAAATGTATATACTATAGCATTAATAATAATATAATGTATATCTAGACATGTTACTACATAATTGCGAGGTGCTACTATCTGCGTATACTGCTTTCCTAAAGCGTCGCTAGAGATCGTGATTTACCCAACTCAATTTTGATGCACCGTTACATTATACTTTTTTTTTAAGTAATAACTCTTACTGGGATCTATATTCAAGATGGTATCATTGCAAAATTTTGCACTGGTTTCAATAAAGCTCTTGAGTTTAATAATTGGCCTAAAATGCTGAATATCTTAGTATACTTTGCTACATATTTTTTACCAGCAAAAGCGGTATGTTCAACTAATTATTACATAATTTAGTAGTTTAATTGCAGTTGCTGATAAATTTTGCTAATTTTCCTAATAATAATGTTAACGTCGTCGAATGACAAGAAAGGATTCAAAATGTACTAAGCATTATCAACTGCCATGCGATAGATAATCCAATGATTTTTTCTTAAAAGTAAATTTGAATATAAGATTACTTTTACAATAAGAATGAATTACACACTGCAGTTTCACTTATCATTCAAATAGAAGCAATTGTACTAGAGGTCTAGACATAAACCAGTTTGGACATTTGTAGAGTTCATTTAAAATTCCCTAAACATAATCCGAACCGCCTACTTTACCTTCGAAATATTTGCCTTCGAACGAGCTTTTAGAGTATGTTAATTACTTCTCAAAGTTTTATTAAACTCACAACCTCTAGCGACAAACTATACAAGTTACAACACACGAGGCTCGTACTGAGAGCGTTCCAACTAATCATATTGCAAGCCTGAAAACATACCGAATTAATATACGAAAATACGTTTTACTTTAATTTCACATAAGGTAATACCCGAACGTATGACTTTTTCTGCACTCAGCTATTGTTGCACAATATTTTTTTCTTCAAATTAAAAAGAGTGACACACGATCGCTGCACACCAGCAGCAACGCTTGTTAAACATACTGTGCCCTTCATCACATCAACCTCTTTCACTCCACTGCTGGTTATCAAGCCTCCCCCAAGGTGTGCCACAACGCTCGGTTCTCCACTACTCTCATTCAGCCACTACCACCACGTAATGAGGGTATACGTAACTGTTAACTTATACACTGGTAATAATTATCATAGTTCCTAACACATCGTTTGAGTTTTAAAGTCAACCGGGCGTTTGGCTCACTAATTGGGAGCTATTAGCTGTAACTTTGCAAATTATTCGCACTACGATTGCCATGATGGATATCATTATCAAGCTTTTGATGTATATAGTATAAGGTCTTTACTACCAATGGCTAACCACTCAAATCGTAAAGGGTATATAAAGGTACCATATAAAGGCATAAAAAGCCTTATAAAGCCAAAAACCAAATAAGGATAATTATTGATAGCCTTCTACACTAGTCTTTAAAATAGGTTTATTTCTAAATATTTTGTTTATTCCGCTTAATTCGATCAATTTTCAAGCTTACGATTTACAAATACATTTCAGTAAGTGTAATTTACGAACAAAACAAAAACAATGGCTTTGCCAAATTGTACTACATTGAAATACCGTTACAAACATTTGCCGTTCACGTTTCAGAACTATATCAACAACATGAAACTACATTACTGTAAAAACTGCACATCGGGACATCGTGCCACAACGATTCCCAATAGATAATTCTGTACAAATACAATTTACAATCGCTTGGTACATAAAAGAAAACTGATTTAACTTCTCATATTATCCACAGACCACAGAGAGAATGTTCGAGGAGAAACGGTGTTCAGTAATATACAAAGAACGTAAGAGGGGTTATGATAACGTTTAAATTTTGTCAGGAAACATTACATCGATATATATATCTTTGAGTTGTATAAAAGACGATCAAATTTTCAAATGAAAAGATCATGTGAATTGAGTGGAATGAATTAATTAACCCCATAAAAAGAAATTTAAGTAGCATATAAAGCAGAAACGACGCATAATATGTAGCGTAGATCGATTATCAGTTATGTGGTCTGTGGTGCCATCTAATTCGACCGAGCAAACAATGTACAACGTACACGTTGGTTTGATAGCAAAAATAATCAAGCTTTTTGCTGGAAATCAAACCAACGATTG
>MOOZ01002930.1:97341-111285 GCA_002930495.1 Cecropterus lyciades
TCGAGGAAGGCTATATATCTTCGTCGAAACTTACGCGGGTGAATCCGCGGGGCGCAGCTAGTATTTTATAAAATGGAAGTAGCCTATGTTACGCCTTATGACATCAGCTATCCAATAGTGAGAGTCCCGTCAAAATCGGTCCAGCGGTTTCAGAGATTACCCAAACAAACAGACAGACACACGCAGACAAAAATTTTAGTAATTGATGTTTTTTATCAGTATCGCATATACTTCATATGTATTTGATAAAAAACTGTTATTTTGATATTACAAACAGACACTTCTATTTTATTTATATGTATAGATAACAGTTGAGCAGAGATAGCATAAAGGTTGAAGCTCGACCTCGCATTCGTGGGTCGGAGGTGGTCGGTGAAATTAAGAATGAAAATGTCGCGAGGGTGTGTACAGACCTAAGTTGAGCCTAAAACTCTTATACTAAGTGGAGACCCGTGCCCAGCAGTGGGACAATGGGTTGACGACGCTAGTAATTACCAATTAACTCGAAAGGACTAATATCTTTTATAGATAAGTAATCCTCTTATAGCAAGCAAAATCATTTTCTAACGAACGTTTATTTTATATCTTTTTTGTAAATGAGTTTTTAAATGTCTAAATAACCGTTATTACATATAGCACAGTCATATGCACGAAAGAAAAACACAATAACGCAAATTTAACAACAAATGCACGTACGGTTGAAACGACTACAAAAAACTTCGATGCATAAAACTTTACAGGAAAAGAACAAAGCCTAATCTTAACCTCAAAACACAGTTAAGTCCCGCGCATATAAAAACCGTGTATTCATAACTCGTTAATAACATTGAAATAGATATATTTAATGTAAAAAACGACCATATGAAAAACTTACAAAACATGTCTAGCGAGTCGTAGTAGCGAGAGTCACGCTCCAAATCTTTCATTCATAAGAGACTACCTTCTCCCACTATGTTCAGAATGAGTAGCGGCAGCTTGCTGCTACATATAGCGCTGAGATAGCCTTTCGACTACAGATTTGCCAAGACGCAAAAATATGGATGTCTGTCAAATCCACCAATACGATTTATTGAATTTGATTAGATGAAAATTCTTTGAAAATCAATATCCTACTGATGCATTAGACATACACCCATAACTTAGCTACCTCGCACATTTCTGGCGAAAATGCCTTCTTATATTTTGTACGACCCATGGTACAAGTTCGTAAACACGGCGGTACCTACGTTACACCTTAATATGGGAGTGTATTGTAAGCATGCTTTGTATAAATCGGAGGTTCGACAAAGTACAGATACTGTTAAAATATGACAAGTTTTAACATAGATAAGAATTAGTACCTTATTAACTTATTGGTGACCATGGTGAACATTAGTTCAAATCCATATACAAGGTTGTCTTTACAATATAGAAGTAGCATGAATAATCACTGCTGACCAAAGAGACCTGTAATCAACCCCAGATAGGAATATAGCCTTGTCCGAGGTTGGCACGTATGCGTTATTACCCCTGAGGACTACGTTAGAACACCTCACATAAATATCTTCTCCCTCCCTCCCAACATTCTTCGTCTCCCTTACAACTTAATTAATATATAATGACTGTTAAATAATATGCGAATTGACTCGTTGAACTTCGTCGTTTAAGTTCTAGCACCGCGTAAGTCATTTTTTGGCGGTAATGAAATTTTGAAAATCATCATTGGAATCGAAATACGCGTCGTTTTGTCCAAACAGAATCAAGGTACGACACAATAATTATGGAAAATTAAAAGTACAAAATGGAACTTTAGTTGCGTCTATGTAAAATTAATCGGTTTTTGTCTCTCCAAAAAGAATTCCAAAAATGACTTACGCGGTGCTAGAACTTAAACGACGACTTGTCATCCGAAATATAATACTGCCATGAAAATTTTCCATTTACACCTTAAGTTTAGTCCTTTCTAAGTAACTTCAGTTTCTTTTAAGTTAGTAAGTTCAGACTTCGGTCCATTGAAATAGCATGAGCATAGTTATGGACAGCCTTGGATGTAGTTCTATGAAAAACAATAATACTGAGTATCCTACAATTTTTCTTCGGGTAAAAACGAGGTTTACTACCAGGAGAAACAGCGGGAAAACGCATATAGTAAAAATAATGTTGTATAGCGTAGCCAAAAAGTAAAATTATTAATGAATTTTTTTAAACTAATACCTACCATGCCTATAAACTAAAAACAAACAGTTCATAACGTTATTATACTGTAAGCATGATTGACAGCTCTGAAACATTTTTTATTAAACCCCATTATTTACTGTGGAAGCAAGTATTACCGGTCAATGGGAGTTATTCAAATGAACGCTTTATTGAAGCGACTGGCGATATTGTATCTTTTAATTGTACGAAGTAACTAAGTATGTATGGTAAATTATAGTAGTATATACTATATATAGTATATACTTTTACAGCATTTTCTTCATTAATAAGATTGTTTACAAGATTGAAGTAGCAAACGAGCATGCAGTCCACCTGATAGTACGAGTAAGTTGCCAATAGTATAGTGTTGGTATCTCCCCGGCCAAGCTATACTCGTTCTACCATCTTCCAAAGTTCCACCATCTTCAATGACCTAAGAACCATGAAAATACATAAAAACAAGTACAATCCCAGACAGAACAAACATCTAAATTCATCGCTTATATTGCCTGACCGGTGATCGAACTCGCTACCCTCTATGGCAGACCGCCACGATAAATCTCTGCTCTACGCAATTTAATATTTTTATTTAACATTATCTTATTATTTCGTGTCGACTTCAAAATTAATGCGCAAAAGTTTGAAGTCAGGTGCGTTGAATTGCGTATAAATAAATGTGTTGCATACGTAGATTGATATTGGCGACCTCCAAGGCCCGCTGTCAAAAGCTAGCGTAATAAATCCGTAAGGATAATCTCACAAATATCTGTATAACAGAGGAAGGTGACTCACTGACCGACAACCAGACATCAACGCACAACGTAAAACGCAGAACCTAGATTCCCGTAGTTCCGGGATAAGATAAGAATAGGGCTACGGTATCCCCTGCTTGTCGTATGAGGCGACTAAAAGGGGCTTCCGGGGTTGCGGACGGCAAGAGTGCCAGTCCAGCCAGGCGACCCCGGGAAGGACGGCCGTATGTGTCGTCGCATACCGCCGTAAAGACCATACGATGCGGTGGACCCAGCCGCTTACCCGGGTGGAGCCCGATGGGGCAACGCGCTCAGAAGACTCCGGTTGCGTTCCTATGGAGATCCCGGAGTCCTCTTCGCAGCGCCGAGGACGGCCGGCGGAAAGTTTTATTAGTCAGGCGATTTTGAAGCAAGCTCTAAGAAAAAACATTTGGTTTCCTAGTTACAAATGATGAACTATCTGTATTAACCTTTTTGATCAAATAAGAAAGATGAAGTGAGGGCATGACTCATAACCGTTAAGACTTAGAAACTGAATATTTTATACATAAATTCCTTAATAATAACATAGTTCCGTTATATAAAGTAGGCAAACAATAAGAAAATATTTTTGGGAATTCCGCAACAAACGGGATATAACCGTTCGTAAATGACAGCAGTTTCATTGAGATTCAGAGTTACAAACGTGAATTTTATATATAGGTTTGAGGATACAAAGGTTTAAAGTTTTTTCTTTTGTAAATTCCATGTATCATGGGGTAAAAATAGTAGTTGAACTTTTATATTATTTATTTATTTTTCTTTTACGCGGACGAATTTGCGGAAAACTTGCTGCGCCCAAGATATCGCCTAAAATCTATCCCATGGGAACATACACTCCTGCCCAAAAAAAAACGCTATGTACTATTCCATACTATAGATTATCTCTTTCCTTTTAATTTAGCCGCTCCTGCGTGATTAAGTAACAAACATCCATCTAAACTTTCGCATTAATAATATTATGCGTATAAATATAAGTAAGAGTAAGATTGAAAGAAATTTAGATAATATAGGTTACTCTATGACGGGAATATTTCAAAGACATTCAACTTTTAGGAATAAATAAGACGAGATGCAAGCTAGCAGCGCGAATCACGCTGGGTTGAACAGCCCCTTATTATGATTGATTATGGAACTTTATTTATTCGATATCAAATAGCGATCTGGGGTCAACGGCATTATCGCCTTGAAATCTATAGAGCAGGGGTATTCAACCTTTTTTTTCTTGAGGGCAACATTTATGAGTCTACTACTTAATAGGAAGCGCAAATAACGGCACGTTGTCTACTTTTTTTCTATCATTCACAAAAAAAAACAACAATTAATTCAACAATGTCAAATAATAATTGTCCAGAAACAACCAATTATCGCCATGCACGCGGTAAGTCGCATCACATGTGAGTTACTCCTTACAGGTAAATAAGGACGCGTCGTGTTCCACACTGCTAATTTCACCAGGCCGTAACACCAACGAAACCACACGCAGAAGGTTCTATACCAAAAGTTTACGACTATTGCGTTCGTGAAAATAATATTGTGCAATCCTTGTGGAAATTTTCAGAATATTGAATGCCTATTATTTGTTGGAAGTTTAAGCCTTCAAATACTAAGAAACTTTGGTGCAATGCAGTGGGGTGGTTATTATAGGCATGCAAAGTTTTTTTAACATAATAATTGGCATTATTACACAAGCATGTAGCTTTATATATTTACATTTAATAACAAATTCTTAAACAAAAATTTCCATGAACTCATTTTTTTATTGTATAAAAAATATAATGATGGGAATGTACAATGTTCACAGTTCACACCAATGTTAACTACTTCGCCGTTTCTACACTTTGTTTGTTTCTGAGCTGTGTATTCTCTATGAACCTATAAGAAAAGCCTCTGTTGGATTTAGGGGGTTCAAAAACTGAAACCCATGTTCATAAGTCCATCCGAGACCATTTTGTTTCCGTCATCCTATTTCTTCCCTGTGGAGATACACACATTCGTAAATAAAGCATTCACACTCAATTAACTTTACCACCCAAAGTTGGTAAAACCCTGAAACTGCTACTGTGAAAACGTAGCAGTTTCAGGGTTCAAAAACTCATATAAAGCTTTTGAACGCCAAATTCATTCAGATCAAATAAATTCACTGCATGGTGGTAAGATCTAAAGACTCATGAAGACAAAAACAATTTTTTTTAAAATCAAACTATTTTGGGCTCAACATAATGTATCAATGTACATGCATTTTAAATCTGATGCAATAATTTCATTCTGTCTGTGAGACTCAATGAATGGGTGCAAACAAGAAGTTGGAAATAGTAATATTGTGTAGTATATATAGGATATACAGGTTGATATAGAAATATATACATATATGTGTGTGTGTGTGTGTGTAATTAGTGTATATTAAAGTAGTAGTTACCTCTTTATGAAGGCAATTAATAGTTTTGTGATACACATATAATGAGTATCGCAACTATTAAATCAATCACTTATTGGAATAAAAGTTAGCATCTCAGTCTGTAGATCCAGGCTTTAAATCTAAGGCACATACATATTCATAATTGTTTAGTGCATATTAGACGTAAATTATTTATCATCTCTTTTGATGGTAAGGAGAAATGTTAGGGAATCTTATTGTTGACTATTCAGTCATGTGAATCAAAAACCTGCATTCCAAAATAGCAGTCTGTGATAACAAGCATGGCATAACATGAGTAGAAGTTAGGTTAACGTCCATTTTAGTTCAAGAATTTTATCTTTCTCATTCTCAAATATTGTATGTTTATAGCACCTTGATATATCTTTCCTACCCTCATCAAGACAGAAAATTACAATTAAAATTAAGTGTTTTTTAATGATTCTGCTTTTACCCTTAAAATGTAAGTACATTGCTTTTATAGTCACACAAATTTTGACGAAAAAACTTTTCAAGATTGATCACTGATCAACTATGTCTCCTTTTTTATCCGACTATTCAGACACCTCTTTCTGAGGAGGGTAAAGTTTTTAAGCATATGTATGCTTGTCCATTACTTTGGAACAGTCTTATAAAGGTGTTAAATAAATCGTTATAAAAATAAAAACCTAACTGCTTAAAAATACCTAATTACTGAAAAACTAAAATGAAAACAATCAATTATTGTAAAATGGACATCATATTTTATAAGGTTCTGCACATGTGAAAAATATATAAATTAATATGTAAATTTTGTTTCTGCCTTTACCTTCATTGCTTAAAATTATTGTACATAACATTGTCCTATGTGAATTATTAAGAATAAGGTTTCTTCCAATATGAATATTGTATGTGTTCTATATATAAATGAGGTTAGAAATAAGGGTAGGTTTTTTAGCATAACTTAGAGAACAAAATTATTTTTATGTTCTGTTATTGATAGTTCCATTTGCAGTAGTTATATATGTAAAATTCTTTATCAACTACATCCAAGCAAACAAAATAAGTAAAAACTAGAAATGTAAACAAACTGTGTCATTATAAGGAATGTATAAGTCATTAAAATATAACAGTATTTTTGTAAAATCGAGTATGTTTTTGTACTCAAGGTAATAACATAAATTTCCTAATTGATTGATAATTGATAATTAAGATAATAATTCTAATTAGGAAAATTAGGAAAAAAATCTAAATGTTAGCATGTTGCAAAAACTAAACACTAATAAGTCAGCGGAAAACCTCCCACATGTGTAATTATTCAACACCATAAAATTATCAGACTTTCATCAGATGTACAAATAAGAATCATATAGGAGTACACTTACGTATTGGATGTAGTAATTCCTGGCTGGCATCATCTGAGCGGTGCTGCCTGAGGATGGCAGCCAGCCACGCGTGCAGGTCTTGTTCGTTGTCTGCCACAATGCACAACTGCTCCTCGCGCGTGAACAGCGCGATCACGTGCTTCTGCTTGAGGTCCAAGCGTCGCGTGATGTTGTAGCAGCTCTTCAGAGGCAGCACCCGGCGCGGGGCAGCGCCCGCCCGGAACTTCTTCTCCGACTCGTAGTACTCGAGCCGCGCCGATGCCTCCCCGGAGTCAGCTCGCAGCACGAAATACTTCTTCCTCATCGTCTTCAGCTTCCGCAGGTGGCCCTGCCGCACTATCGCGCCGCTTCCCGCCATCGCTGCCATCTCAGCCCCTCACCATCCCAACCCTCCCCTACCGCCCGCCACCGACCGACGCGTAACCTTCGACTTGTTTACGGACCGTGATGAAAGTCGACCGTCAGCTCCTCGCCGCCGTCGACGCAACTAAAAATACGTACTATCTCTTTTTAATAGCGCGTAAATAGTAAATCGCGCGACGATAAATCGAACGCCGTAACCGATCTGCGCTCGCCGTATTCCGACGAGCGCCATATGACTTATTTTCTTCGCCGCGCCACTACGATCCGTCGACGAGATAACTCTGAGACCTGTGCGATGTTGACGTGAAAATATCAAAATACATCAACAACAAACAATTTTCAATCCATAATTCGGTACGCTCGCCGTTACACTCGGTCATTCACAGATACTCGAGTTTAGAAAGAGATAAAATCATTCATAGTAAACGTAATCCGCACGCCCTTCCGTAGAACGCAGGGCATGGAAGTCACGCCGTGGTCATGCCTCCTTGCGATCAAAACAATCAATTTTACACGTTATTCAACACTGTCACGAAACACTCCGGTTTTGGAAACCGCAAGAATCGGATTACACGATAACGTTTGTATGTTATGCACTTGATTTATAAAAACTCGTGTATTTGCGCGTCGTTTTTTATTGGTTCCTTGCTATTGCGTGTCATTTATTCGAACGGCGATTACGAGAAAATAGTACTCCAGCGTTTGGATACACGTACAACAATAGCGTACAACTGTTCTGTATCTGTCAAGTTGTGACTGTATTAGAATTTGTACATATATGATGTATATGACCTTAAAAATAATCCTGCCATCTGGTGCATTAATTTAACGATAATAGATATAATGCAAAATTCATTTTTTCAATCTTTAAATTTTATCTCTAAAATTAAATTTGAATATAATATTTTGAATTGTTCACCTGCAGTACTGGCATTGCCACACCACACACAAGACGGGAATATTGTTTACTGGTATACTATTCTGTATTTTAGTTATAAATATGTATGTGATGTCATGATTTACTTCCCAGACTTTATTTTAATTTAGAAACGGGTGAGGATACTCACTTGACTAATTATCACAATATAAATTATTAACCAAACATGGACAGTAGGCTTATTTTATCATGTTACAAGCACTCAGAAATAATTTATTGATATTTTAACTTGAGTTTCCCATATTTTTATATTATCTGAACACATGGAGCTTACTACAAGTCGAATGAAAGAAGATAGATACTCTAGAAATGTGGTGTTGGAAAAGAATGCTTTGATGTATCGTGGACAAATTTTCTCGACATTCAACGAAATTCATCGTAACTCGACATTAAACAATGTCTATAGAATTTAGTGCAAAGATATTCGAATTAAGTTCTTCGGTCACGTCTTCCGGCTCAACGATGCCATCGAATGTTTGATCTCGCAAGGAAGTGCAGCACCACGACGAAGGTGAAGAGGAGTGATTGTATTATAGTGAGCGCATATGACGTAATAGCAACGTATGAATAAATTGAAAGCTATCACAAGCTTTCAAAATAATAGTACGATATAACACTATTTAAAAATTATTTTAGATATCTATTAAATTTCGTATGACAAATATTATCGAAACACCCCACAGTGACCACAATCAATTAATTACATCGTATGACTCTAGGCGGAAGAAATTCATGATACATACGTACAAAGTAAAAAAAAAAAATATATTTCATATAAAAAGTAATAAATTTAACGATAATTAAACAAAACGGGAAATGTTTCGAGCTGCTTAATGATAATTAGTGATTTCAGAGTTAGCAATATTTTAAATAAGTAAGCTATAGTAAGTCTATATTTCTTATAAAATCAAAAAGCCGTCGACAAGTCTTAGCTTTTAATAAATAATATAAATGCATAAATAACACTGGCCAATAGCATGGAAGTGGCCAAGGGGGAATTAAAAAATATCTATATTAGCGTTTTGTCGAAGCTGAATCCGATCATTCGGCTACAGTAACAACTTTGAAATTCAGTTCTAAATTGAATTACAGTATTTTTTACTGACTTCAAAAAACGAGGCGGTTACTCAATTTGACCGTATCTATATTTTTTTGTTTACGCGGATAACTTTGTCGTTTATAAACCGATTTTCATGATTCTTTTAGTTGGAAAGGAGATATGCCAAGGATGATATCATGATAAGTAAACTAGAATCTGATGATGGCATTCCAGAGAAATCGAGGAAAACGCAAACCTACAATGGAGTTTTCGCTTATCCTTGCGCTTCACCATCTCTATCTCGCGGTATCGTGTATTCGTTCAACTAAGACGCTTTCTAGAACCTTCAGCTTTGCTCAAAACTTCGGCACAATAAAAACTTCTGCCGAAAATGGATTTTATTGACCGAAGGTGACTGATGCCGAAGCTTCAGTCGGACACTAATCTATATACTATTCTATCAATATAATACCCTATCCCTCTCCACCCTGGTTTTTTACCAGATAAATGTTTTTGTACTGGACGATGTTAAATAAGTTACACTAATTAAAATCACATATTATTTAATTGTAAAATGGCAACACAATTCATTTATCTTGAAAAATACAATTAAATTATAGATGGAAATTTTAAATAGAAAAAATACAGCTAACACATTTAGCGTAAATAATAAATTTAATTTCCAGCGGTTAATAAATTAATTACCAGCTATGTGGCTACTAATATCATCCAGAAAATGGTCACTGTGGATGGATCGCAACTAAGATTTTTTTAGTTATCTATATTTAATATACGTTGCTTCTAAATAACAGATATTTCATCGAATATTTTTTTCTTTATTAATATGATAATTTTATTAATATTAATTAATAACACTAAAATAATTTATTAATTTAATGATGCAGGCGTAAAAAGGCATACTGCAAATACAATTTTGTCTAATACAGGTATCCGATTTCATTTACGACGTAATATTTTTTCAGTGCGGCAACATTAATTTAAAATGTCCGTCCTCTTTTGTGTCCGTCATTCATTCACTCATTTGGTTGCTAAAATACGTATAGAAACGGGAAATGTTGGCAAATTTCTCGAAATAAATACGTGGTAAACGTTTCGTATACCGATTCGTTTGTCATTACACGAGCTCGTGTTGCATCCAAGTGGAAATCGGAAGTAATTGGTAATAATCGAAGTGTTTACATTGTGAAATTGGTACAATTTAATGATACTGTGAAACCCATACTCGCAGCGAAAGGAGAGTTTTTGTTGAGTTTTCGGTGTTTTTAATGTCCGATGATGGTATTTATGGACCGTATCGGTGTACAGTTATGTTAAATCTGTGGCGTGAAATGGTTTTGAGATGGCAGTGGGTTGTGTATGCGTTTTCGTCCTGTGTAAATAGTTAAGTTGCAACATTGCAAGAGCACTTGCGGTTTCGTAGTTTTGCAACC
Organism: Cecropterus lyciades; assembly: GCA_002930495.1. Lineage (NCBI taxonomy): Eukaryota > Metazoa > Arthropoda > Insecta > Lepidoptera > Hesperiidae > Cecropterus > Cecropterus lyciades. The sequence goes on from MOOZ01002930.1 coordinate 107,878, forward strand.
ATCATTAGAGCGTGAAAACCGTGTCAGCCTCGCTACCCTATGTTTTGGTTTCGTAGACTGCGTCTGTCGAGGATTTTGTTCTAATTAGACGCTTTCGTTGTAGGTTTCAATAGTTGAGGAGACAATGGACCACAGATTATAAGTTGGACGGTAAGCACTTGATCATTAATAATAATGTTCTTTATCAATAACGCACTTTGGCCGATTTATACATTATAAATTACTGAAATACTGAATTTAATGCCTTTTCATTGTTGTCAAGCATCTACTCCTCAAATTGTCCATGCTATGAATTTAATTTCCATTTTTTAAAAGGCAGGCATAGTATAAATCTATAACCTAGTATTAAATTCAGACCAGACCCCAGTTAATTATCTCTAAAAAAACATGTATATAATATTCCTTTACTCTCTCCTTACTCACTTATTTGATACTATCTTCCATCATATTTTATAATATTTAAGTTATATCATCATGGAAGAGTGTTTACTATTCCACTTTTCTGTATTAACTAAAGCATACATGTATGTATTGCTATATTAAATGCACTGTGAACTGATGTAAATATGAAAGGTTACCAATATGTACAGCTGTGATCATGTCTATGTATGAATTATTAAATGCTGAGCAGATTAATCTTGATAAAAATGTACCAATGAAAAATATTGATAAGAATATCATGAAACAATATTTTACTGCATAGTCCTTGAGACTAATTTGAAGTATTTATCAATCAGTATCAATATGAGATGCTTTAAACTTGTCAAAAATGAGATGAAAATGACAGTTGAGTTAGAATTTCTAAAGTAATGGTGAATTATTTTGAAGTTTTGCAATAAAAGAATAAATGTTCAATAATGTTTAACATTAAAACCCAAAATGTGAAAACTTACTGTGTTGTTAAATTGTGGAGTTTTTCAAATTTAAATCAATTTATTTCAAATATCAGAGATCTAAGAGAGTTTTTTGTAATATTCATAAAATTAAACATTGTAAGATTTTTTGACTGATGGTATTTTTATATTTATACTCTATTTTAAATATTTCATTGTTTCTTTCAGTTTTCATTTACTTTATCTGTATACTTTGGAAAATGGTTTTAATTTTTAAGTCCTGTCCCACATTTTAATTGTAAGTTTCACACAAATCTCTACTGTAAAGTTGGCAAGGTCAAATTTTTGATTCTTCAAAAATAGGTGACATTACAAAAAAACTTACATTGATTAAATAATTGTAGCAATCAATACATCTCATATCATATTATAAGTATTATAAACATAAAAACTGCTCAAATATTTTTCTGTTTTTTTTATCTCCCATTTAATGGGCTTACTGAGTTAAGGAATTAAATTAAATTAAAGTATCGCTTACTATGGTGTATTACTGTTTTTGTAAAAAAAATAATATTCAAGTGATTCATAAAGTGCTAATAAACTAATATTTTTTTTTTTCGTTTTCATAATTTTTCTTTTTTTAATTTTTGTGCATACATGTTATTTGCCGTTTTTTTTACTTGTGATGTCATTGCATTAGTAAACATTGTTATATAGCATGCATATAATACAAAGAGCTTTTGCTTACTATCAAAGTGATATCACAATGCAATTAACTAGCATTTTAGACATTTGGATAATATACTGATAACACATGAGGAATTGTTGCTATGAATAAAAATGAACACTTCCTTTACATTTTTTTTAACACGGTGTATAATATAATTGCAAACAAATCATAAACATTGAATTTCATTTCAGATATATGATGGCATCTGGTACATCATCTCTAGAGAGCAATGGTAGCAATGGTCAGTATTCATTATTCATTACATCCATTATCATTTAATTTTTCAGTAAAGCTTACTCTGCTGAATCATTTTATATTTAGATGAATACCAAATGATTTATACACCAATCTTCACAGTTAGTATATTAACAAAACTTCTTCAATACAAAATTACTAGTGTTTTAATTGCATGTATCAAATTGTACAATTCAAAAGCAAACTCAAAACCTCATGCTGAACATTGAATTTCATGGCCACATTAATTAAAGGTAAAAAAATCCAATAAATCGACTACAACTACAGTACCACTGTGGAAAATTACAAACAAATTAGTTCAAGAGCGTTGTTGACCTCTCGAGTGCAATAATAAATAAAAGTGTTTTACTTATTATATTTATCAAAAGAAGCTATAATTATCGATTTTAAAACTCACTGTTATATTTTTTCTCAGACACACCAAAAGAATACATCAAAAAATCAAAAAACATTTGCACCTTGTTCCAGAGTCAATCACCCACAGCTACGTGAGCAACGAGCGCCACAACCCGCCCCAGATCCCTCAGATCCCGTCCATGCCAATAGAGTACGAGGTGCTGAGCTCCGCGCAGTGCTACGACAAGGGCAACTATGCGGTGAGCCATGGGCACGCGATGAGCGCGCCCTACGAGCTCGGCCAGTACGACGTTATCAACAAGCAGGCGAATGAGAACCTAAAGCAGCAGCGCGATAAGGCGCTCCACGACCTCAACCAGCTGAGGCGGCAGCACACGGAGACCTCGCGCCGCTGCGAACATGTTATGAAAGTGAGGTTTTTGAAAACTTTACACTACCAAAGGTTAAGGAGCAGAAAAGAAGTTTATTATTTGCCTAGTAGGTCCATATGGACAGACTACACTGAACGATAATAGACAAAATACATATTTTATTACAGACTTGAAAATTTCAAATGAACTAGGCAATCAATTGAAAATAATAATGAGTGTAATGGAATATGGAATCATAGAAAGTACCTAAATACTACTACAACATACAACATTTCTTTTTACACTATTATAATGAATGAGAGACAACCAATTGTCAAAGTTGGTGTGCTTAATACTGCTTAAAGTAAAACGACAAAAATTTTGCAAATCAGTAATCGAATTGGTATAAGAATATTTTTGGTGATTTTCTATGATTTCAAGGTGGAAGAACAAGTATGGTTCGACCGGGGAAGTACCACCGTCACACCTATTTCCATTGTGAAGCAGTTCTCACATTTCGGCGGAAGGGTGTAGTTGCCGGCTAACTTTCATATGAGGCAAAAATCTCAAACTTTGAGAATAGCAATACATCTGTCATTGATTTCTCCTAGATAGAACCTCTGTTATATATGAAGTTCACTATCACGAGGTGGAATGCATGATCATTTGTTACTTCAATCTTACAAAAAAAGTACCGAAAAATATCTTGAACTAATGAATATTCTATTTAAGCGGGGATTAAGCCAAAATCTAATATTTCCTTGTAAGATTTATCGTAAACTAGCTGACTCAGCAAACGTTGTTTTGCCATATAAAGCAAAAACGCAGCGCATGCAGCGGAAGCTCTCATTAGAAAAAAAACTCCCGCTTTTGAAACATTCTT
>MOOZ01002930.1:134856-145633 GCA_002930495.1 Cecropterus lyciades
TGATCAGACCACACATCTTATTTGGTTTGTTATGTATAAGTTTTATTTATTTATGTGTTTTTTATTGTAAATGTAAGGATAACAAAGATCGGAACTTAATGCCTATTGGCGTCCTCCACCAATTACTCCTTGTTGATGGCGAAAAGTTACTGTAGGTGCTTAAAACAAGCATATAATAAACATAAAAAGTACATAAATTGTAACCTTTAATACCGGGTGGTATTAAAGGGGAAAACAGCTCAGTCAGTAAATTGAAATATAAGCGTACTTGTGATATAGTACCTACATATAATATTCGATCGAGGTGAGGTATTAAAAAACCAAGTTTTATAAATTTTTAGAATTATTTTCCTTGAAGTTTATAAAGAAGGGAAAATAGAAATAATCTAACTTAACGGTAATTATTTACAGATTGAATAAGTCAAAACTCCAGTCTTCCGTACAATTTCGTTTACCTGTAATAATGTGTACGGTTTTCGCGAGTATTTTATACACCTAAAATTAAAACATTTTTATAGATTCACTCTCGTTTTACACGTGTAACTTTTAAGTTATTTTAATCTATTATTTTGACAAAATTGACCGTTGAAACACTAGTATTACTATATACTGTGATTGTGATTTATTTAAAGCAAAAATCGTTAGTATTTAGCTCGAGTGAATCTATAAAAGTAATTTTACATAGTCTATTGTAGTTAATATTAATAGGGAATTTTATATAGCGAATTTACAAAATCATGGTAGAAGTAGATGTATGTTGAAATTTTCAAGCAGTACGTTTTCTATTATTACGGTGAAATCAAAAACATTGACTATAGGTGATTGTTATTCAAATTTTACGTCAATTGTGTTTGAGGAGTGCCAAATATAGGTTGTCCATACATTCGTAGAGCTTGCCTAGATGCATTTTGTTCGTGAAAATCATTATTTTATGTTCAAATTCACTTCCATTCTATATTTACTTCTTGTATTCTGTCCACTGCATTGTAACACACTATGATTGTACCGTTGCAATTCACAAAACCGTTTCGTCATATGGTATTGTACAATGTAGTAGATAGAGTAATGTAATGGCGGAGATTTTTGTGATTAGGAATATAATAATGATTTGGGCGAAGCTATTTGTTTGTTACATGTGAATTGTATTTTTATTTTGATAATCCACATTTGGTAGTTTTATATTAGATTCATAATAAGTAGTTCATTTTAAATCTTTGCACTTGAAAACAAACCACCAATTATTATTGGTTGTGTGTGGGGGTGTGGGACTGCTGCAGGGCCTTATAAAATCTGACTTATACATTAAATCTATGAATGACAATGGCTTATTATGAGAGGGACTGTAGTCTCGATTGTAACTTCATTCACTTATGATAATTTATTGAAAATAAAATAAGGTCCTCACCTTTTCATATTAATTAGCAGAACAGCGGGATTATTAGCGTTTTTTCTAAGCACTTTGAACTTAGTGATAGCACGAATGCACCATAGTTTATTTTACGCAATGCTGATTCTAAATGTTTTATACATATCTGAATGTCTATTTTTTAATTGCAGTTTAAAAATACTTCGTCTCCTATCTATACTTTTAATAGTATTTCTAATTTATTTTATTATTGCTCTGTGGTTGTAATAGAAGACTAAGATTATTTAGCATACCTATCTTCATAAATATATTCTTGAAATTTTACGTCTACTAAAATATCAAATTTTTTCGTTAGGAACTATAGAAATGTTAAATTCCTAGGATCCAGATTGTACCAAATTAATGTTTTAAATATTGTCTTAAACGTTTTGATATTTTTTAAATATTTTATCACGTGAAAGGTAGGTACTCATTTACCTAATTACAAAGAAACTTATTTTCACGGTCGTGTGTGTTTTGCTAAATATATGTATAAAAAGACATGAATGGCTATAATAATGCTTCTTGACAAGTTAGACTCGACTATCTGAATCGTATTGAACGTGATCTGACATATATTATGAATACATACATATATTAGCCGCGCTTTAGATGGGGGGTAAGGATGAGATGGGCAGTCAAAATAATGAAATTATTACAGTGATGTTAATATCATATCGTTAATTTATTTAACATCTATAATGTACAATAATTCATTTCCTTCATTCATCGATGCAGAAATGTACATGCTAACGCGTCAGTGATCGATGGCAATCTGACATTATCTGGCATAAATCCTTGTATACATCCGTCTCACCGCGTCCATAACTAAGGCGCGGCTATTTGGTTCCGCGCTAACTTTTCTACGTAATATACAATTCAAATATTTATATGCCATTTCTTCTCATACTGCAAGGAAATTATTTGTTCCATTAATTGAAATATTTTTACAAGGCTATTTAGTATTACAGTAACTATGAAAGGTTGTATTCTTGTAAATTGATTTATTTTGATCTATTTGAAGTATTTTGTATTTTTTCAATATTTCGCTTATTTATACGGTCCTTTGACTTATCGTACTACTGTTAATATGACTTATTATTGATTGAAAGTTAAAAATGTTGCAATTATTTTTACTGACGCTGTATAAAATATTTATATGCATACAATTATTTTCGTGAGTATTTCGACAGATATCAGTCAACTGTTTTTTAATAATTACATTTTCGTGTGTTCAACATACTGTGCCGAATTTTAACTGTGGGGGGCCAGAGGACATTAATTAATAAATTAGAAAGGAAGTTCATTAATACACTCAGGTTAATTACGATTAATTTACATGAAATATGTTTTATGTCTGTTTGTACAACTTTTATTGTCTGGCGCAGAAGACGCTTTTTGATTATCGTTTATTATAATGTGTTAATTTGATTGGCCCAGGGCCGCTCGTGTGGGCTTGGTTAAGTTCTTAAATATTTTTCATATGCTTCTTTGCAAGTATATAATTATTTTCCGATGGTCATCGAGTGTATAGTAAGGATGGTTATCCCAAATTGCTTGGTCTCTTATTTTTGGAAACGTATACTAAATATTTTTTAATAAAAGCTACAAACTATTCATCTTTTAAGTTGCTTATATTAATGTGAGCAATATGGCAAATTGATGTATTTGAATGAAATTTTCAAGCAGAAATCAAAGATTTAATTATTTTGGCTTAATTTTCTGCTTTATACTTAGAATGGTGTGTTGATTTTCCTACTAAATATGCATAGAGATAATGTGTTAACCATACTGTTCCATCAAGTATACATTGATGAATAATACATCAATTTCTCATGTTTGTATAGCTTCTATTGCCTTGCTATGTATATTCCTACGAGTTTCTACGTAACGTCCACGATCAGTTGACAGTGCTGAATGCAGTCGATTCGCGATCTCATTGATATTAACATGTGATGAGGCTTTATATTGAGTTTTTTTTTTATTATTTTCAGCACATTTTAGTGGTTAAGTTTTTTTTTTCTTTATTGTACAGAGATTCGATATAATGTTATGTTTTAGTGCTTGCGCAGATCGTTTATGCTTCTTGCGTTCGTTTTAATTTTGATTATGAAAATAAGATTTTGTTATTGTTTTATTTCGATAGATGGCGCTGTTAACAAATATTATTATTAGATATTATAACAGATTTGTTAAATAATTTACGATGTGACGTCCAGTGAAATGAAAATCCATTTTCGTATATATTTATCTTTAAAATTCCATTCGTGTATGTAATTTTTCGGTTGTAAAATATTTAAAACAAACCCTAGTTTAAAAAAATGAAAAGGGATTTTTATATTACTGGCAATCCTAAACACCAGATTAAAGCAATAATAGTTACCATATTATAATTTTGTATACAACAGACTGCACAACAAATCAACAGTTCAATTTATATTATACGTATAGTTTATGAAACAATAGTTATTTTTTAAGAATAAATTAATTTGATCTGATATTAAAGCTAAGTTAAAAGTTATATGAAATTAGTCGGTTGCTAATCTTGTTTAATGTAAATTTATAAATTAATTTTATATATGTATTTATATATTTAGAGACGTTACTGAAGAATGTATTTTAAAATTGACAATAATGAGTATTTAATTATACATATACAAGGTAATGTAGTTCGATGTCTTTTTTTGGATTTATATTTATCTGTTAATGTTTGAATATTATTATTTTGTCTGTATTTTGTAACGGTATTATTTTATCTAGGCTCGTTCTATTCCTAGGTACCCTGTATAGTTTATGTACGGCCGAGTTAGTTTTGTCTATGGTATACTATTGTATTTTAACTTTTATGAATGATGTTTCAACGAATGTTTACATCGTAGAAAATCAAGTAAATCAATATACGATAAATATTAGTGTTTTATTTGTAGCTGAGTTTTTTTTAATATATATACGGAGCAAACGAGCACGCAGTCCAGCTGATGCTAAGTGGCCACTGACGCTAATGGACATCTGTAATGACCCCCAAATAAGATCAATTTTATTTGAGGTTAGCCATAAATGCATTGCGATCTCTGAAGACTAAGTTGGTATGCCACGGATAAGTATGTTGTATGTTTTTTCACACAAAATAATAAACTTTTATGAACATTACTCCTGTCGAGTTATCAATATGGCACTGGTGATAAGCGTGTTATACGAATAGCGTATTCGCTACAAGAATATTCGAAGAAGTCACTTTATATTGCTTCATACACTTGACGCAATAGCAGATTGTGTTAATTAAACTCGTGTTGAATACAATTTTTTATTTACCACAACATACAAATCAACTTGAGCAATCATTCAAAAGACAATATATTGGAACATATTAGACATTAACTTTGAAACAATCGTCAAATCATTAACATACATAGCACACATTTCATTACAACAGATGATTAATTAAAATTGTAACATTACAATAAAGATTATCACTATTAATATCTTACACGGAGCTAATATTAATAAAACTCAATGCGGTCCTGCCTTTATATTGATCCAAAGTTATTATTATAATATTAAGATCCAAAATATTGAGTATCATAAATGTGGCATGGTTTTCGGTATCAATTCTGAATCTGATTCGGGTTCCCGGGTGTTCCGGTTCTATAAGGCTTCAAGTGAAACAAGGTTCTACCAACTAGCGGCAAATTAAAATTAAGTTTTTTCTTGTGTTTTAGGTCAAAATCGGACGAGTGTATGTCAGGTTCCTGCATTGAGGGACCCGTTAAACAAAATGCTATGCACTGAATTATATTGCTTGAAGAAAAATGTATTTTGGAGTTTCTACTTTAATCAATGCCATGATAAACAATAATAACAAAAGACTATGATTCTTGTGTGGTCCCTCAAAAAATCTTGTAGTCCATAAAGGCAAGGACTAGGGGATAAAACTACCTATAACAATTAATAATTAGAAACTGTATAAAAAGGTACAAATTATTGCATAATAGTCTAAATTAAGTTTAAATTGAATATGCGCGCTTCATGTTGTATTCTCTGCTAGTTAAAAAGCACGATACCTTAATTTATTTAAAATCAAATTTTCATGTTGTCCATATGGATTTTTCTGCTATTGCAGCAGAACGAAGTAAAAATATATTTTACATTTCTGTATTATTGTGCGAAATGTGAATAACTGCTATAACAACCAAATAATAAGTACATCATATTTGTATGGTATTACTGATCAACAATCATAATAAAATTATAATTTTCTGCAACAACTGATTTTATAATCACATTAAAACAATGTAAATTTTTGATTCATTGAACATTAAATTAAGAGAATATATGAGAAAATGTTTCCGATTTAAAACTATCTTATTTATTACATAAGAGGTCACACACACGACTTTCTCGATGAATATTAACCATGGTTGCCGGAATATAAATTAAAGAATGATGACATTTCTCTTACAGATTTTCCTAACATCAGGGTAAACAGTAAACAACATTTATTTTACAATCTTAAAATGTCACACACAACTAAAATTTTATAAACCAGGTAATTTTTAAACCACAATTATTTTACAATTCGAGTAGTATCATGTGATGTGACTCATATTATGTGATATGATTTTACGTCAAATACCACTATATAATAGTACTCTACTTAATATGACCGGCACAACGATGCAACAATAAATGGAATGAAAGAATGATAGCTTTGATTCAAAGCTATAAAAATACATATGTACAAACATATAAAACGAAAATATCGATTGTATAAATTATATATCATGTTACGTATATGTTTACTTTTATAAAAATCGTAATCAATATCATGCAATTACATTTAATTGCTAATAGCATCCATTCAAAAATGTAATAAAGTAAAACACTACCGTAAGAACTAGTGTTCATTTTTAATATGCTGATGTATTCACTTTTATAATCCGGAATGAATTGAATATTTAATGGAAGTAAGGATACTCCAGTTGCCTAATACTGAGCAGATATTCTATTATAGTACAAAATGGGTTTAAAAGTAGGGTGCGGTTGCATAGATGAGTAGAATAGACTATTATTAAATAAAATTGACTTGTTCAAATTTTAATATGTATGTGTTTTTATATATGAAATCATTTATTTTCGCATTGTCATGCCTACATAATGTAATAAATAGGTAAGGTACATTAACAATGGCTTTGGATATTGTAGCCATTTTCACTAGACGATACTCTTTGAAATACACACCAACATTAATTTGGCAACCACAAGTGCACTGGTCTCACTACAAGTGAGGGAGGCCTGGAGCACTGGGTTTAATATCTGTAGTGGGAAAATTCGTGCCACCTGAGGGGCGGGCGCTCTCGTAGGAGCATCCAGGTCTGGCGACTTCTGACCATCAGGAGGACGACCACCTGCTTTTTTGGTAATGACGCAGTACTGCTCCACCCGTTAAGCAATGGGGATGGTAAATATCTTTTAAATTTTTACTTAATATTACATAGTTTATGTTAAAGATCCGGGGTTTTCTATTGGCCTTATATAAGGTTACCTCTCGAGGCCCTAAAATTCTTGCCCTCCGCTCCTGTTGACCTAGCCATAACATCTGAAAGACTCGGAGGTAGGTTGGAGTAAGATGTCCCAGTTCAGTCAGGGAAAAACCGGAATCGATTGCGGATGTGCCCTCCGAAGTACATAATTGAGCACGGAATTTAAATCTATTATGACCTCCTAGAACTAGAAATCATTATGACCTCCGAAATGGAGCTCTACAAAGGTCCACAAATAAATCTCCTTAAATATTAGCAATCCATTTGAAACTACCATTAAGTTATTCTATTGTCATTGGTTTATTGAAAGATTTTGTATAAGGTAATCTTATTTACGAATAATGTACGTTGAGATTATGTTTATAAACGTTCATGTGAAGTAGGTAGAGTATATTACTTCATACGAACCTTTTGTACCCAAATTAATTGTATCGACTAATGAAAACGACTTCGGGATGCAATTTAAAACTTCAATTGGTGGGAGATGGGTTGATTATGGCAATACGAACTTAAACTATTAAATGCTAGATAAAACTAATACTACAAAACAATTACTTAGGTGGCGAGCGTCCATTGACGATCGTAGGACAGTCTTTGTATGACCTACCTTTGGGCTTCACTGTGGTCACTTTCTTCCTAACTACTCTCTTGACGGTCACTTCCTCGTCTGAGAGGAGACGCCGCTTCTTTTTCACCTTCTTGTCGTCGATCGTGAAGGAGTCTTCGAAAATGTCACCGCTCGAGTTTGCGGAGTCATTGCTCTTCATGGGCCTCAATGTTTTCTTCTCTCCGATCACCTCACAGATGGGACTGTCGAAGGAGACCTGCCGCGGACTTCGCTTCGGTTTCTCGACGGAGGTCTGCGTGGCGGTGTTCGTGTGGTTCTTCTTGGCCGGTGGCGTGGCTTTGGGTGCCATTTTCGTCTTTTTCACTTTCACCAGGACGGCAGGTTCGGATGATTTTCGTTTCTTAGTTTTCTTTGGCACAATCTCCATGCTGTAGTTTGGTTCCTCGTTCTCGCACTCCTCGTCGACGAGCTCTGGGCTGGCTTGCTTGGCCCTCCTGCCTCGTTTGGGTTTATCGTCATCCTTTGTTTTCCGTTTAGGCGCTTTCTCCGCGTTTTCGCTATCACTGCCTTCTTCATCGTCAATTTCGACGACATTCTTGTTAATTTTTTGTTTCTTACCTGCAGTGAACTCTAATTTGCTATTTTTCGTTTTTCCCTGCGATTTGAGGTAACTTTCGAATAGTTGTCGGCATTTCGTATAGTCGATGCTATCTTTCGGTTTTAACGAGTTTATATATTCGAAGAATTTGATGAGAGCATCTGTAAATATGACATGAGTCAGGTAAATATTTTATTTAAAAAACATAAATAAAAACTATTTACCACAGATTAATTGATACTAACTTATGACTGGTGGTAATTACCATGATAGTTGTGACAATAATAAGTCAAGGATTCTTAAAACAGAATTAATGTGCTATAATCATATACAAACCGGGTACATCAGCAAATTTCTTATTGTCTTTGAGATTCTTCATGTAAGCTTCCTTCATTGTCTGCACCGTTTTGGGTTGCTTAAGAACTTTCTCCCAGGGCAATTCTCCTATCAGCCATTGAAGCATATTGTACCCTAATATCTCCAGGTCTCCACGCATTGTTGCCACTAGAAAATGAGATATAATAACTTATCAGCAAATATGTTATAGTTTTCTTTATTATTATTTAAATGATGTCATTATGTAACTGTGATGGCGTAGATATGATAGGAGACTTGCCAAACTCTTAATGATAGGCCACTCTCTTGATGTTATAGAATAAAAATTGGGCTAGAAAAATTTGTTAATACTTAAACGGTGTAACTTGTAGTATTTAACCATAGATTATAACTGTCTTAAATTACAAATAATTAAGCTCTGTAAACCCCTTAATTAGGAATAATCTCAAAACTATTTCCGAATAGTTTATACATTATTTGATATACAAAAAGTATATAGTCCGAGCTCCCCCATCCTTTTTTTAACATTTATTACTACAAAGCTAATTTTCGAGAGTAGCTTCATTTCGTTGAGACGCCCAACTTCTTTCCTGACGATTCTCGATTGTGGTAGCTAAAGAAGGTGGCAGGGACACGACATGTTAATTTGACGAAACTCAAGAATTTATTCCTAACTGGTTCTTTTTTGGTAAATATTAAGATATTTATTTAAGTTTTTCAAAAAAAATATTTGTCCTACAAAATGTATGGTTTTATCAAACAGTCCTCCCTTTCTTACGTGTATGGATAATAAACTTATGAAAAATGATTACTATTTAACAAGCTATTTTTTTTTTCTGTTGCTTATTTAATATTCATATAAATAATTTGACCCTCACATTGTCCTATGAATTGTGTGGTACGTAATTATGGTCCTACAATTAAGTGAAGTTTTTTTAACTGCTTGAATGCATCATAAACATGAAAAAAAGTTAATTTAATTTAAAAAAAAAAATTATAATAGTAATAATGTATGGGGGATCCCAGACTAATAAGCTTGTTTAGCCTTAACTGTTATTATAATGCAAAAAATATTTTATGTATTTTATTAACAGCTTATAAGAAGGATAGATGACAAGCTTATAAGATCTTAATTATAATTTTTATTGTTGTGGCCATATACATGCATAGATACAAATGTAAAATACACACCTCCTAAATGAGCGTCTCTACTGGTATATTCAATGGTGCCGTTATGTGCACATTTTGGGTCAGGTTTGAACTCTTTCTCGTTGATTCTGGTAGCCAGCCCGAAGTCCAACAAGTAAGTCTGGTTCTCTGTGCCCTTCTTTAGACCCAGAAGAATGTTGGCACCTTTGATATCAGCGTGGACATAGCCTTTACTGTGTATGTATTCTAAGACATCTAACTGAAAACAATAAGTTTACTTTATATGGGTTATTTCAATTTAGTCCAGTATGTTTGCAGTGCATTACATACTTGTAACATTTGTCTGTGTTAAATATATAAACATTCCTAAAATGATATAATTATGTGGACCTCAATAGTTTTGGCTACACTATACATATTGAGAACAGTTGTAGCCTGCTTCTATTGACATTCTCATAGTTACCAATTTCTACCATTTGTTTAAATAAGCATGTATGTTAGCAGATTTCTACTCATATACCTTGTAATAATGAAATACTGACTTTGTATGCAGTTCCTCAGCTAAATAAACAAAAGAAACCATTTGCACCAAACAATTGGTACCAATATAAATATACAGCCTATGGTAACATTGGCTAAAGAAACATACTATTTAATGTATATTTGGAAAACTGCTGGCATGTGCGCCACATGCCAACCTCAGCTTAATAAAATAATAATTGCTTATAATGACTACCTAACATGTATCTATGTTTTAATAAATTAGTACATTTAGGAGCTCAGGTTGGTCAATCCTAGATTTTACTAGTGAATCTTAGAATTGATCATAGTTTTGACTTTTACAGGAATATGTCATTACCATTTGTAAACCTATTTGGAAGACAGTAGCAGGTGGAAAGGACCTTCCCGATTCCTTGAAGATGCTCCACAAATCCTTCCCGTACCTCTCCAGCACCAGGTAACGATACTTCTCCCCTTTGTAATTGTGTGATCCATTGCCAAAGTACTGTGGCATCCCGAATGTTGTCAATTTCTTTGCCTTCATGAATTTTGTAACTGAAATTATCAAATGAACATTATGAACATCTTTATTAAATATTGCATAGTGAGTATGAAATTGATTTAACTCAAAATTTTCGCAAATTAAAAAGTGGAAATTTTGTGCTGGATTAACATAAATA
>MOOZ01002936.1:61137-74828 GCA_002930495.1 Cecropterus lyciades
CTTGAACGGCCCCCAAGGCCGTGTTCTTTTACTACTTAATTAGATAGTTACTTAGTTTTAGTTATAATACTTGCTAACTTCACTTAAGTCTTATAAACAATACCATTACTTCATTAAAATACATAAGTATTTCCTTGTCTGTATGAAAATAATGTTTGGAATGATTTTGGACTAACTTTCAACTTACACACAAACAAGGCTAGAGTTTTACTATGTTTTACCTTAAAATAACTACCTCGGGATCGGTTCATCGAGGGAAAGGTTAAAGGAACCAAAATAAGGAAAACAAACTGTGTCAATAGAATTTAAGTCACAAACTAACAAACAGATTTATATCCATATAAACGCCCGCGTATGCCATTTGGCACGAATTTTCATGTATGTACCAAATATACTTTGATTCCTACGCATGATGTTAGGTATATGAAGCAACGTATACTTATATATGTTGTTATTGTATATCACATCAGCGCTGTAGTAATTGCACTTTCAATTTCAGTATGAACATAGTAGAATCCTTTGTGTTTGGATTCCTAAGGCACGTACGGTGTTTCTTACATAGCAATAACAAACGAGCATGCAGTCCACCTGATGATGATAACCACTGCCGCCCATGGACATATGTAATGAACCCCAGATAAGATCAGGCTCAGATGAGGTTAGTCACAGATACGTTGCTACCCCTGAGGACTGAGTTGGAACGCCTCAGATAAGTATTTTCTCCTTTCCGACCAGAACACAGCAGCGCTATATACTACACTTATTAAGCATAAATAGATGTGGTGTGCTTCCGGAGTTGAATCACAAAGAGTTATACCACCTTAAAAACGACACCTATTTCTGTCTTATAAGAGCAGTGTTAAGTTACTGTATTATAGTTTGAAGGGAGTAGGAAGACATACTCGTACTTATCCGAAAACTTCCAATTTAATATTCAAAATTAGAAACTTCGTTAAATTAAGTGATTCGTGCTCTATGTGCAACGACTAATACACCTAATAAAATATATTTAGTTTCTTTACCTACGTTTTCCACCATTTTCATTTTTGATCCAAGTTCAAAACAAAGTCCCTTAATGCGATTCACGATAAGGGTTGAATTGTAGAAATCGTCACGTATAGAAACGCTTTAGGTATGCCTTTTCTGTGCAACTTTCTTCCTCGCTATGTGCCTATTGTAATAGGAGTGGGTTTGAATGCGAATGTTGTATAAAGTCAATACTGAACACGTGGAAATTTGGTTAAAATATTTTTTGTATTTGGTCGACATCATACATACATTTGTGTGTGTATTCATGACACAGAATCCTAATATCCCACATGAAGCCCAAATGTAGGAGCGTAGTGGCGTTATTAATCATTAACATTATGCCACCAATTCATTGGTTACAGAATGCTAACCGCACACCCTCAAAGCATTCATCACTCAGTCCTGTTATCGTATTGAAGGGTATAATTCAATGTGAAAATAAGTCCCTATGTCCGATTCTATCCACACGTCCGAGCAATGCGGGTATCAATAAAAATCCTATTACAAAGAAGGTTTTCGGTCCTTTGATACGCAGGGGCCGTGTGATTCGCCGTTTGATCTTACAGTCTGCCGCTCATACTCGTTAACTTGTACAAAAACACCAATTACGTATCTGGGACTCGATTTCGTTTCACTCTTAACGGCCAACAGATTATGAGGGCGGGACGCGCTTTAAATCTATATGTTATGGAGCTCCGTAACCGTAACTGATACTATCTGATATCCCAAATAAAAAAATAACTGTAACCGTATCCAATATAAAAGATTCGGTTAATTTCAAATATTTCGTGACATGTTTTACTGGTTTTAGTAAATAACAATTTAAGTTATTTACTAAAACCAGACAAACAAGCTGTTTTAATAACAGATAGAAAATGATAACATAGAAATGAAGCCAAATTATTTCTTATTTGAGTTTTATGTTTAAAATTCATTAAAAAATTAATATCCGTAGATACTAACTATCCGAAACTAAATAATATTCCGAAATAATATCATATCCAGAACCGGTATAATATTATACCTATATCCGGATCTGTATACAGACCCGAAATATCATATCCAATACATCTCTGCTCTAAATAAAACCTACGAAGCAGAACAGAAGGCTCAAGTTTATTGTAATTACTAACACACTATGGACCATGTCTGATATAAATTATAGTTATTATTATTATTAGAACCGTCAGATTGTACTATGTTGAACCCCATTTATCGTCAACGCTATATCACTAATATTACTAAAAGTCCTCTTAAGATAATTAGGTAAGTATTTTTATATCATATACACATAGATGTAGCCAGTTGGGTCGAAAGGTTCAAGGGAACAGGAGAACAGTAAATACATTTTAGTAGCCTTCACAAGCCCCTAATAAAAGTAAAGAGATTTCGGCCGTGTATAGAGAACTTAGCTTTACAACCTTTTCATTCAGTAAATGAAAGGTGAAGCAGTGATAGCCGAATGGTTGAAACACGGCCTCTCAATCGAGGGTACGAGGTTCGAATCCCAGGCACGCACCACTGATTTTTCTAAAATTATGTGCGTATTAGAAGTTAATTATCACTGCTTTACGGTGTAGGAAAACATCGTGAGGAAACCTACACACCTGAGAGTTCTTGAAAAAGTTCTCAAAGGTGTGTGAAGTCTACCAATTCGCACTTGGCCAGCGCGGTGGGCTATGGCCTGAAACTCTCTCATTCTGAGAAAAGACCCGTGCCCAGCAGTGGGACAATAATGGGTTGACGGTAAAAATGAAAGGTAATTCCTATTTCAAATTTCAAATCTATTCATAGATAGAACTTGTACAATGGAGCCGCCAATGTCCGAGGTTTTATTTTACATCAGTAATACCAAAGCGTTATTGCTCGAGATAATATAATTCATAACACATGACTAACATTATTAGATTAATTAAGCATTATCAATAAGTCATTGCATTCTGGGTAATTAGATACTTAATCCCGTGCACAAGCGGTAACTTATCTAGCTCCTAGATTCTAGACATGCCGCGCGGTTTTACTCGCGATAAAAAAATATAGATGTCAACTTTACTTTGTAACAACTTTTGATAAAGATGTATATTAATGAAACGAAGACGATGTTAAATCAAGACAACTCAATCGTTCAAAAGTTTAAATGAAATACGGCAGTTTTTATGTGATTTCATGCACACAGTAAGACAATTTTTTTATAAATTATAGGAAATTCTATTCTTAAGAGGACCGACACATTTTTTAACATATACCTGATGTACAGACACATGCTACTTTTATTTTTATTATATGTATAGCTAAGAATATCCGCATATGACATACCAATGGTCGCAATATTATATTCCAATAGGTATTCTGGCTAATCAGCGAACATACCAGATGCGCTACAAAATTGGGGCAGCCCCATCAGCATCCTGAAACCATTATTATGTTATAAACATTATTTGGTAGGTACTTATTAACCTTGTATAAGTATTGATTGCATTTTCACAAATTATAGTTATAAATCTAGATATTTAGTTATATTTATAAACGTATATAGTATATAATATATATATTTTTTATAAGAATAAGTACTTCTCAACACACTTGAAATAAATCTTCTATTAAATCAAATACCTAATTAAAAGTGTTTATTCAAACCAAAAACCTTTTTACTTTAAATACCTCACGAATACTAAGTAATAGATTACATAGTGTAACGGAGCAATGGTGAGATGCTTTAATGTGGTGAGGTGCGGTGACAAAAGGAGTGAGGTGAGGCGAGGCGAGGGGAAGGGGGTGAGGTGTGGTGAGGAGAGGTGCGATGATTTCCTTTTGGCGGATTACGTCATTAATGAAAAAGAATCGGAAATATATTATTAGTTAAAAGTATTTTTCTAGTGTCTTATTTTATAGCCTTATAATGTTGTATGCTGTCGTGTATTTTACAAAGTAAGCGAAACCATAAAAACCAGCATAAAATATACGAGTAGGTGCGGACCGCATGAATATACGAGTATTATTATTATGTTGTAACGTTTATTTTCTGTTTATATCCTAATGTTGAGCACTTTAAGTTGAAATATATATTGCAGATTAGAAAAACAAAACAAAATCGCCATGTTTATTCACGTCACAGAGTTAATTGGCACTTTTATAAGATTAATATGAAAGTACCCTTTATATTTTGACTCTGGAGACACCACCGCCACATCTATTTCTGCCTAATAACAGCAGTGTCAAGCGCTGCTGTCTGCTGGTTTGAAGATGATATATTTACTCGAGGCGTTCCAACATAATTCTAATTGGTTGCAAACCATTTGTCGTTAGCCTTATACAAGACATTAATCTTATCGAGCGACTTTACTTGAATTTCCATCGTGACGCCGCCGCGTACCGGAAGGGCTGCGGGCCTGAAGGAACACCTCCTTGTCCAGGCAATTTCCTTAATGAGTGTGCCGTTTGCCGATTGAGTACTCCTGGTGGTCGGAGGACACCTGTTCTTCGAGTTTACGAGGAAGCAGGAGCCTGTCTGTGTCTGTGACAGCGCGCGTACAAACGGCGCGACACCCGGACCACTAACCTGTCCAAGATCTTTACCTTGAGGTCGCGCTCCATTCGGGTGGACTGCATGCTCTTTTGATACTTTACTATTAACTAAAAGTAAATAAAAAATACACAGAAAAAAATTCACTATAGACGTTATGAGGTACCTATTTTTATCCGTGAAACTTAATGATGTATGCAGTGATTTAACCTTATTTCACACAGATTACAATGCATACTTAAAAATAATTAGTGTTTTTCGAATATTAAATGTGAAGAATTCGTCTCTGTATTAATTATGAAAGTAGACTAACGAATACTATAAAATGTTTAATGATATTCATGTGTATATATCTACAAAACTTAAATATATGTATTGGCAACACGTAAAAATATTTACAAATAAGTTTTTTTATAATATAATTAGCAAACATGCAAGCAGCACTTAAGTCACTTTGTTTACATTCCATGTGTTTGTCCAGGTCATATCTGTATGCCACTCCAATAAACGACCAGTTTTTGTGTAAAAGAGTAACAGATACACGTATATCTTAAAAAACTTTAAATAAAGGTATTTTTCTATAATGTCTTATTTTATTGTAATTCATTGGTACATTTTTCCATATCATCATTGTGATATCAGACTAAAAGTTAGTCAACTTTAAAAGGGGAATTATAAAACAATCGAATAAAAAAAAACTTAGCGACCGATGATGACTTACTGTTTTAATAACTTAGGCGGTATGCATTTGAGTAAGCGAAAAATTAACGAAACTAACGACGAATATTGATTTATAATAAAATCCAGAACGAGCTTACAAAAAGTGGATTGTGATTAATCCATTTCAGATATTAAAATTCTATCCGTGCGACTATATTATTATGTGAGCAACTGGAAATACAAAGAGGGCTGCTTCAATATTATGATAGATTCGATTTTTCCAATTGAGATCTAACATAAACTACTAAAAAGTTCACTTAAATGCGCGTTAGGTTAGGTTTTTTTATAATAGGTTAGGTTAGATTCAAAAGACTTCATTTAAGATAAATTGCCGCTCAGTATAAAAAAAAAAATTTGTCAAATATTGAATAAAATGCAGGTCGTAATGTTTACACTGTAAGTAATATAAGGTTGCTCAAATATTATGAAGCTTCTCATTTTGTATTTTAAGTAACTTAAAATTAATGTTAGTAAGTTGCTGTTCTGTTGATTTCTCGTCACTCGCAGTCAGTCGCTCACTTAGTAATACTATTACATAAATTAATTATTTTGATTATTTTTATTACTACCCACTTTAAAATAGGAATGTGTAGAAGAAATAATACCAAACACAAAAGGAGATAAAATACGTTTATTTCTTAAAATTTGTCAATAATGAATGGGACACGGATACAACCTCTCGCATCGGCGACCGAATCCCGACCTATTCACTGTGGGTATACAATAAAATATACACAACATTTTATACTTACGCGTACAACTACATGCAATACCGCCTACGGCAACGCCACTCAATCTTAACACACTGCCAATTCAAAGTCGACTTAACACTCCGTTTATATTCAACACTATCCGTTATATACAAGGCTGAGTGGGTCGCTAATGGGACGATACACGAAATACCTATGCAGCATTTTAAATGCGTTATATCATTATTAATATTAAACAAATTGTGTCTCTCCGGACTTGAAACTGCTATCGACCGTTGTTACAGACAAAAATATATTACATAAATCTAATACTTAAATTAATCACAAATTTTACAATTTAACTTTTAAAAGATTTTTTTTTGTACCAATATTGTTTTCAATAAAAACTAAATGTTATGAACATCGCTACTTCTACAAGAATGTTACGTTATAAATGATTGTCACTTGAAAATAATTCTGTAAATAATACACATAATTTATTTTGCTTTTTGTCTTTTAAAATCTAAACTTCGATAATGACCAATTTAGACGTTACGTTGAGAAAAAAGTGTCTCACACTGAGTTACACATAAATAAAAATTATAAAAATATGGTATTTGTGTATAACTGAAAACTAATCTTTGAAATCTATTTATAAATGTAGTGTATTCGTCTTTGTGTGTCCATGGCACCCACGATACAGGAGAAAATCTTAATGTGGGGCTATGAGAGTAGAAAGCGTTTATGTTTATGTTAGCGTTTTTATAAATGAAAAAAGCCGAAAAACTGCCTTTTACATTTTTATTTCTCATACGATTTATTTTATTAGGCTATTGATGAGCCATTATCAATAAATCCAAAAATTCTCATAATTGTCTGTACACAAGGGTCGTATAGCATTGCGTAGCCACTAAGATCATTTATACATATTCTATTCACACCCCGATGTGTTGTTATGTCTATATTACTTAAGAGATACTGAGAACTAAAATTATGCGTAAAAAATATTATTATTGTCATTTTAGTTTCGTACAAAACTTGGTAAATCTATTTAAAGGATGTTATGAACAATCTTTCATTTGGACTCGCTGTCCACTTGTGGTCAGACACCATCTAAAAACAAAACGCATCAATACAACAAATACATTATTACGAGAATAACATTACAACCTATTACGGTGCGAACTGACTGACATATGTAAAACTGTGTTAAAGATAATAAAATTAAAAACCGTTCGTAACTAAGCCGAATTCGAGCAAACTTTGACCAATCACAACACATCGGGATTCAAACACGCACACACGTACAGACACCCATAACTAAAGCCTCTCACTAAAGTATAGTTCACAAATATATATTTTTAAATGCTAAGATTATCATATAACTCTACGTGCACATCCGTGTTTTTTTACACTAACTTAACAAATCTAATAATATTCTATATAACATATGTATGTATATTAAACATAGTGTTAAAATTACAATTAGTTTACAATTTCAATTTTTTATTTATTTATTTATTGTATTCTCTTTTTTAAATTTCTATTACATATATGTTATTGTATATGTATATATTTTTTACACCTAAACCGAGAAATGTTAACGTAAGAATGTCTACTACTAAATCACAAGGCATAGATATTTTTGCCATATTACACCGAAACCGTTATTGTGACATGCGATACAATCGTAACTGTTGTAAGACATGTTCATAAAAAAAAATATTACACCCAATATTATCACTCGTCGCATGACATCATTCAGAAATGTCACGTTACGCGCAACTCGACATGGCAGTGACTTGTCACTGACATGTTACATGTAAAAAAAAACATGTTTATAACCACAGAACAGACGTCACGGATTAATTACTTAATTAACATAAAATTCTCTCAGTATATGAATGTATTTCTTTCAATAAATATTTTTCGTTTAAGATTTGGTTGAACTAAACGAAATCCAAATAAAATAGTGTAAAAACCCAATGTTAGTTCAAATACACAAATAATGTATGTAAAATAATATAGTTTCCCATACTAAGTAACACGTACTTTGTTTCAGTTACACATGTCTGTGGGTATGAACATATGTTTTGCTAGTCACTATGTGGCTACGCAAGTTGACACTCAATAAAACACGCCAAAAAAAGGTATACAAACATGGATACGCCTACTTTTAAATAATTGTCTCTATAAAATAATAGAACCAACACCTTCATCTTTTCCTCTTCCCTCCTCATTACGTTGTTAATACTGCTGTTTTTATTATAGTATGTCGTTTTATCGCCATGAAATTACGACATGCTATAAGTAGAAAAAAATATACACACAATAAATTAAATAAAATGTCTGCACAACCGGGTATCATAGTATCATCATGTCAATTGGACCTTTTGCGTGTCATTGGAAATGACGTCACTTGGTTAGTATTAAAATGAGCGTGCACATAGCCACTAGCAGTAACAAAAGGAGATGTATTTCCTCTTCGAACATTTT
Source organism: Cecropterus lyciades (assembly GCA_002930495.1). Lineage (NCBI taxonomy): Eukaryota > Metazoa > Arthropoda > Insecta > Lepidoptera > Hesperiidae > Cecropterus > Cecropterus lyciades. The sequence goes on from MOOZ01002936.1 coordinate 69,595, forward strand.
TAAGTAAAGTTATCGTCTTGCGCGCGAACTTACCACTCGATTAAGCTACAGTACACAATTATAAGTGCCGTACACAATTATAAGCGTTCCTTCACGATGACATGTGGGTTAGTTACACCGACATGCACATGTCACACGTCACACTACACTTACACGCTCTCGACTAAATATTTATTCATTTTGCATTACAATAAATAAAATTATTTATTTTTTCGTACAAGTACTTTTAAAACTACAACAGTAACAAAACACAATCAACTTTCACTCGTTTGGTAAGTCAACTAGTTTCGTGTTAAACGATTAATTTGATCGATATTTCCATATATAAATAAAGCTTAGAATCAACTTATACCCTAATGCGTTAACAGCCTTCCCTAGTGGGGAAGATGCCTTTGGAGGCGAACTGTTGAGCGCTCCATATTGCAAATGTAAAGCTCATTTATCTTTTATCTTTTACGGTAATACCGTAAGTATCCTTTGATAGTTGCACGAGAAAAATAGAAAACGATATAAAAATAAAGTCATAATTAAATCTTTTGTAATAGATAAATTGTACGATGTATGATTTAAATAATGTGTGAATATCCATATACTCGTTCACTACAAATTTACTACGAACGACGAACATATGATTTGGAGAAATATTTTTTTTTCTGAATATTTATTTAATTAATAAAGTCACAGTTTTTTTACTATCCTAAGGATTTTACGGTACTCCGCAACTGTAATCCAAAATCAAAATCCAGTATCTGATAAACAAATTAACAAATACAAATAGAAAACAACCTTTGTAAGTTTGTACATTGAATGTTGTTAAAACTTATAATCAATGCTTGTAAACGAAAATTAATAAGATATAGTCCATTCCATTCATTCATTCATTCGGGAGAAAATATTTTATTTAACCGCACTATACTATTTTGGATGTAACAAAATTATATATACAAACCGATTATATTTAAAGGCGCTTACACTGAATCGGATTCGGAACCGAAAGATCGGCACCGTAGCTCTTATTATCACTGGAATATTAAGTAAAATATAACATCGATACCGATTTCGGTAGCAAATATGATTCTCTATAAACGAACCCTTGAATAGCAAATTCATAAAATAGTCTCTTGCACGTCACAACTACCTCGCACACGCAAAATACTACCACTATAATAATTGTCTTGTTTTGGACAAGAATGGTCGAAATATTTACGATAATATATATAATAAACAAATGCTAAGAATTTAATTTCGAATACAATTCCTATGTATATAATGTATAGACGAGCAATTTTCTTCCGAATGCGCCCGTAGTGAGCGCGTTCAGAATAAAATTGCCCACAAGTGGGAAATTGGGCTATTATTTTTAACATCCAATAGCTATCTAAAAAGACTCGAAATTGGTTAACATTTAGGTATACTTTCATTATCATATTATATTATCATTATTATCAATAATTATTAACATTTGAAAAAATTTACTACACGTCAAGTGGATAGATAAAATGTTTCAAAGAGGTTAATATTTAGATTAATATTGTTGTAAATTTATCTAGATCGGGAATCGAACCCGGCAAAGAACGAGTAATTTTAAAAAGTTGTACTCCGTTAATTCGTTTTTTTTTATAAATATACATTTTTTATTAGGACATATAATAAGTAAGGTTCTGTTGAGACTAAAAATGTATCGAAAGAGACTTTGAAATGATAATATAAAGTAGGTATAAATATTATGCGCCTGTATTTATTTGCGACTAACAAATATCATAAGATTTTAGATATTATAATATACAGAATTGCGGGTACGACAAGGGACTGGGTTGCCGGAGGGTATGATCTTTACACCCTCCGGCAATAAGTCGCTTTACACTAAAGTAAAGTATTCGATCGTCATATATGCAATATCTAGCCAAAAACTGCAATATCACTAACGCTAAATTGTATTAGCAATAATATTTTTTGAGTCGATACTGACCGCTCTCTCTCTTCCCGTGGATTAAGTAGTATCAGCAACACGCATGCCAGGCGTGGAGACTAACGACAAAAACCTCTATAAGGGAAGCCTATTTAACAGTGAACTTAAAAATATGATATATATAAACGATTTCTTTATCCATGACAGCGACGATTACAAAAAGTATTGACTCCAGAGAACCACACTTAATATACTTCTTTCCTGATTGCAAAAAAAAATCCCTACATGGTTAAATTCTTACAAAGGGCATTAACAAATGTTCGAAGCAATTCTGACACTACACGCGGTACAAATTCAGTACAGAATAGTCTATAGCTCAGTTGAATATTCCATTACGAATATTATTACTAATATACATAAGACGAATATGTGTGATACTCATTGAGTTTTAGTACCAAAAACTTCGCAGAAATATATATTTATAAAATAGGATGTTTCTTACAAACCTTCTAAACGTAGCAAGGCTAATAAGTGATATAGCTACTATTGCCTTTTGAGTGTAAAGGTAATTATTTTTCATACGTTTTATTTAAAATTGCAATATTCGACGCCATATTTGTCTAAACGGATTTACATAATCAATTTATGGTCAATCTATTACAGTCCCACTGCTGGGCACGGGTCTTCTTTTGAAAAGGAATCCGCACGTAGGCCATATTAACCAAATTCGTATTTGAAGAACTTTACAAAGCGCGTAAAAAAATATGAGTATGAACATAAACTCGGTTCTCCCACGATGTTTTGTTTGACAGAGAAAGTGATAGACAATTTCAGTTAATGTCTGCGATCCTAACATAGGTCTTAAAGCAGAACACCCTACGTTACACTTTCAAACCTTATAAGGTGTCCTATGCAATCGACCATTTATCCCTGACTTACCAGAGATTTCTTATGCCTGTGTGATATGGTACTAACAAGGCAGATTATTATTTGAATTGTTTTGTTACCTTAGGATATTTTAGTATTTCTGTGGCTAAGTTTAATTGTTTCGTAAATCAAAATAATTTCATTTTATATTGAGTCAATGTTTAAATATGCAAAAAAAATGTATTTTATATGTTATTATGTTATATTATAATACGTTTTTTGTAATTGATATAAATCCGTTCAAACAACATAATTATGTTTTTCATTATATTTCTGATGACACAAGCAATTAAATCTACAACTAAACTTAATAAATTATATCTTTTCCGTACATTGCACTTGGTAGATCATAAATAATGCAGTGAGCCTCGATAACGTTCGCGAAAAGAAAATAAAATCAACACCATTTACACTCATCTTATTTAAAACCTTCTTCGCTTTCCAAGTAAAAATAATATTCACGTTTATATCTGCATTTAATTTTTTCATACAACAATCAACTCAAAAATAACCCTTAAAAACTCAAATACATTTCATATCTGTACAAAACTCATACGAACGTCCGCGAGGCTGACTGCATAGCCGTCATTAACGCGAAACAGAAAAAAATAAAACTGTCACCTTGACATTTCAAACGTCAGACACGAGTCCACGCGCTCGTCGGAGCTTACAAAACAAATAGAACACCGCACTTAGTTCTATTTAAAGACACTCGGTAATAACACTTTATCCTTAACACTTTAAGTTCGATTTCCGATCGACGACATCCATCTTCGTCAGAATCACTGTCAATTTATTGCTATAACCACACTTCGTCCCCGCGTCGTGAGGACCAATGGGATCGCGCAGTTTTCGCGCGTTCTGATTGGCTGTTAACACCGCGCTCCGATTGGTCGACACATACATACAGTCTTTATTATTTACCTCCTTTGAAGAAACTTAAAGTGATTTTGTTATGAAGAGGCGACGGTGACTCGGCGTCAATACGCGCGCCGGTCTTCCATATCCGAAATCTGGAATTATAATTGCATCATGTTAACTATTGCTCAGGTGAATAAACGTAGAGTTTATGCTCAATAATCAATTGTTTTGTATTCGCGCAGAATAGTGAAACCCGTTCCATGAGTTCTCAACATAACACGAAGGCCACGAAACATTCGTATGACGCTGCAAGCGCCAGCGTTGTTTGAATTGCAAAATTTCGTGGTCTCTACGCTTACAGTACACAAAGCAAATAACGCATGAAGTTAATGTTTACATCAAGTGTGCACTATCCACTGCCGTAGTGGTTTCAGACAGTTTGTAAACATCTGTAACAATAATAGAGGATTTTAAATTTGTTTCTTTTTATTAGATAAAGGTATAGTTTTATCCTTACAACTAAACTCAATCTTCCGATTAAAAATTTTGCGCTCTACTTCGCTGTGGTTTATGGTGTTTTAATATTTATTATTTTAATTCCATTAATTAAAAGGATACACATAAAAAGGATAGTTTAATTATGCCCTAGCTCTCCTGAAAAGAAAAAATCATTTTTGTGTTGTGTTATTCATGGAAAGCAGCAAAATGTGCAATTATATTTTCTCTGATTGTATATTGGGACCCAGAGGTTTTACCCTCTGGGTCTGTCATGCAGCTAAGTCAACATGACGGCGGTGGGAAATATGTTCGGGCCTCGAGGGACATATTTTCTCTAAGCCGAGGTGTCGATAACTAAGTTCAGGGTGTCCACACCTAAGTTCAGGGCTTTTTATCAGATTGAAGTAGCAAACGAGCATGGAGTCCACCTGATGGTAAATGGTTACTGCCGATAGACATCTGTAAGCAACCTCATATAAAACTGCGGTTTTGTCTAAAGTCGATCAAGATGCGTACTCCCGAGAACTGAGATGATCGTTTCATATATAACTGAGCCGATAACCAAACTCTTCCACCTCACGTAAGAACTGCTTCACGTTCGAAAAGGTGTGATGGTGGTAGCTCTCCTGTCGAACTGCACTGCTTCTACCTTTAAAACATGTGGTATACTGTGGGGCGGTGTACTCACATGGTGATGCTTGGCCCGCTTGTGCGGCGGGTGGTCCGCCCGCGGCGGCGACGCGGCCGCCTCCTCGATGACCAGCTCGCCGCCCAGCGACGAGCAGCCCTCCTCGCCGCCGCCGTACCCGCTGCTGCACAACATAATACACATCTTTACTAGAACATTCGAAATTTGGGTACCTGCCGCTGCATAAGACATTATACATGGTCAATGAGCTATTGGAAACTCGTACCTCCGTCGTTTGGACGTTCAAACCACCTAAAAATCTTGACAGAACCAAACAACTTTACAAAACGAGGGTTGTATACGTGGATTTGTAGTTTTAACAGAGTATAATTGACAGACTGGGGGGTTGGG
>MOOZ01002936.1:74838-86659 GCA_002930495.1 Cecropterus lyciades
GGTGGAATAGATTAACTCCACTCCTCCCACTCATTTAATCTTAGACCAGATTATAAAAAGATCTCCCTCAAAAAGAAATCCTAGTTAAGACCCTGTGTACCATACGTGTCTCATTATCATACTATTGTATGTTTAATATGTTACACATACACAATCAAAGAGTACACTATAACACAAACCCTGAATCGAAATCTAATATCATGAAGGTATATGTAACGTTTCTGGGGATCGAACCTGAACTTATAATACGCTTTAAAGAACGCTTCACACTTTAATTATCTCTGTCTCATGGGTCAAACAGTACAGACAACCCATATAAACATCCAAATCCAGGACAGAAATCAAAATTAATCGTTCAGTTGGTTTGGCTGGGGAACAAACTCGAAACTCGCTTTATGTCAGACCGGCACGGTCGCCGGTCCCGCGTGGCGACCGGTCCGCCACGCTGGTCATCAAATACATACTCATGTATTAGACTACTGAGAACACTTAAGTCAGACGATCAACTAACGCTAGATAAGGCGAGTGGTGGTGTATGACGACGTTGGCGGCCTGCGCGTCGTCCTCCTGCAGCGACAGCAGCCCGCCGCCCGACGCCGCGCCCACCACGTACTTCTCTGTAACAACACAACACGATTACACGATACATTCATTTTTTTACGAAGTAAGAAACGAACATGCAGTTCACCTAATGGTAAGTGTCCACTGCCACCGGTGGACGTCTGTAAGCAACTTTATACAGAACTAAGATCTATGTCATTAGATTAATGTAACGAACGCGCATGGAGCTCACCCAATGGGAAGGGTTCACCGCCGCTCATGAACGTCACCAACTTCACATAAAACAGACGTTCTATCTGAATCAAATCACAGATGCGAGGACTGAGATGGGCTACTAATATAAAAGTGAGCCGGCAATCACACCGTTCCACCGAATCGCAAGAACAGCTTCACACTAGAAATAGGCGTGGCGGTGAAGTAATCTTCGCCAAAATTAGGTGCGAAATTTCATGACCTCATACGATCTGACACTTTTTACCTGTATTTAGGCATTTTAACTTAGTCCTTAGAACTACATTTTATCTCTTATGATTTAAAATCAAGTACAATACTCAATTTAAGGTTAATAACCATTTCATTAACATCGGTTAAAGCTTAAACATTTGTAAAGTATTAATATAAAGGTAAAGCGCCAACCCTCCCGCTCGCCGCCCGCGCCGTTGGTGACGACGGTGATCTGGTGGCCCGCCATCACCAGCCCGCTGCCGCCCGCGCTGTACGACAACCCGTGCCCTGAAACACATACATCGTTAATTATAATTAAGTTGCATTCGAATATTAAATTTTCTCATATGCCCGAGATAATAGAACTAAAGACTAAAACTTCGAGTTATAGCTAGAACAAATAATCACTTTGCTGTTAGTATTATGAATATATTGGCGTCTGAATTATATTTTTTATACGAAAAAAATAATTATATTAGAATATTCTAAGTCATTTTTCTAGATTAAGGTATATTCATGTTTGACGATATATAAGAATGTGATAAATATAAGAATGCTGGATGAACTCGGGCCACTGTTAAAGTCAAGACGAGGTTTCCTCACGATGTTTCCTTTCACTAATGAATCAAATGATATTTAATTGATTTAATACGAACATAACTTTTAAATTAAAAAACAAAGGTGCGTGCCTAGTATTCTAAGGTCGTTCTCCCTATAGAAGAGCCGAATGTTGTCAACCAATGGACAATCAATTCTTATACTATAAGCATTTGGGAATATATACGGTACCTGGCGAGCCGGGCGCGCTCTGGCTGACGCCGCTGCGCTGCGGGAACAAGTACTGCGCCGACTGCGCGTTGCCGCTGTTGTTCAGCCGCTGCTGACCGCCCTGAAAAACACCAAACATATTATATATTTACCTAACGATATGACACACGGGGCACTTCGTCAGTCTTTAGTCACCGTCGCCTATGGACAGTCGCAACGCCAGAAGAGTCGCCAATGCATCGCCGGCCGTTATAAGGCCTGGCGCTCACTGCCGGCACGGTGAGCAATCTTTTACGCAACGAATAGAACCCTTACGGCACAGACACGTTTTTTTACGCGACGACTATAATTATAATTTAACAGTTTGAAAGTAACATTGAAAAACATACCGCCGCTTTGTTTTGTAGCGATGACCCTAAATATATGTTTTTTTATATTTTCTTAGAGTTACAGAGATCAAAATTAATACCAACATTTTAGCTAATTAAATTTTAAATAAAAATTAAATAAGTCAATATGACAATATTGACTTAATAATATGTAACCAATCACACATAGATTTTAGTTCTTCCTCAAACTAAAAAAAGCTGGGATGTCTCAGGTGTCTTTTATCTTCAACTGGACCCTTCAACCAGAACACAGCAGCTCTTAACACTGCTTTTATATGCCAAGATTGAGTGTAACAGGTGAGCCTCCGAGATTAAACCAAATATAGTACCATTTTTAACGTGAAACTTGCATTTCCATGAAAGAGCGTCATTGCCCGCTCACATCCATATGTAGCGACTACCTTAGTCCTCAGGAGTAGCAACGCATCTGTGATAGACTTCACACAGAACCATTGACAGCAGTAACCACTTATCATCAGGTGGACTGCATGCTCGTTTGCTACTTCAGAAAAGACACATGGATACCTGTTGCTCGGTCTCCTCGCCGGTGAAGAGGTCCGGCGTGGGCTCCCGCGACAGCTCCTCGGGGGTGACCAGCCCAGACACGCCCACGTGCGACGGGGACGTTGGGGCGCTTCTGGAAATGCACCATTGGATATTATTAAAGCTTTACACACATCGGGGACGATGGGCATGTTGAATGGCATGTCAACTTTTTTTTATTACATCAAATGTATACATTAGTTATATGATACAAGATTATTCCCGCGGCTCTGCTCGCTTTGGTCACGTTCGCCACGGTAATGAGTATTCTATGTGTTAAGCCAGATTATAAACTATCTGTGTAGTAATTTTGCTTGAATGAGTTATATCCATAAATACATCCAATTTTTGCCTTTATAATATAATGAAGATGTAAGACGCAGGGCTACAATAGGATACAGGTATTTTTATGCCTAATTTACCATGGTTATATGTAATGACAATTGATGATCCATTATAACACTTCTCCATTTTATACTATTTTTAGTTAGAACATTATTTCGGACATGTTTTTTTTTATTTTAAAATACCAGCTGTGCACGTGATAATAAATGACACCTGCTGTCCTTGGACATTGATAACCACCTAGATATATATTTAAATAAAAGAGCTCTACCCAATAATCGGTAGCAGATGCACACTTGAGAACTGGGATTCAAGCTTTCTCATCATGTAAGTCAGTCGACAAACACCATCTTAATATATTCATAACATACTTTTCATTCATAATAATCAGCTTGTAAGTGATACAGATTTTCTTAATTATTAAACACAAGAACTCATAACAATTATTATGTAAGTACGTGGTAAATATCATACCGGGAGGAAAGGCCGAAGGGGGCTCGGAATTGCACGCCGCGCGGCCTCCGAGGGCGGAACGCCAGCTCGATAAGCTTGCTCTCGCTCTGCGGGTCGATCCGCCAGAAGCTACCCTTGCCGGGCTCCTCCTGGCTGCGTGGCACCTTGATGAAGTATCTGCAATTGATTACGTCACGCTGTTAGATTTGTTTTGCTTTAATCATAAACCACGATTTGGTTTATAATCCCATGCTTTTTTTTAAGATTCAATTTGGTCATCTGGTTGGTTCCATCTCAAGTCAACAAGTGTTGTGTTTTTACTACCGAGGACTAAAATGGACGCCTTTATGAAGCCTAAGAGTATTTGATTTCGACTCCAGCTGAGTCAAATTGAAAAGCCTTGTTTGAGTGTATCTGTCTTATTACTCTGTCTCAATCTATACACAGTATAAATATGGTATTGAATATGAAATGTTAAGTGGAAGGCTTCATAATTATGAATAAAAGAAGTATAGCGCCTTCATATCATGTTCACAAAATAATATTTTTTGTAGAATGTGCTAGTTATCTCATCGTTATCAAATTTAATAAGCATTTATTATATACTCCAAATTATTGAGCTATAAAAGGAACAACAATAATAAACACATCAAAATATCTACACCTACTTATACCTTGCTTATAATTTGAGTCAACAAGTAGCTCATTGACTAAAATCAACCGCTCACGCTCATGACGTATACCTACAAGTCATAAACACTCGCCATGTCGACCGCTACCAAAAATGGTGGTAATGAGTGGCGGCACCAACTGTGACGCATGGACCACTGCCAACTCGGCTGTGCACACTAGTATCACTTTTGTATATACAATATATTATGTATGACGTATTAAATTTATATTTGTGAATGAAAATAATTAAGTAACAAATGAATATTTGGATATTGAATTACATTATTAAGCTATGTATATAGTCGAATTTTGTCTTGTTAAATGGATGTAAGATTAATTATATTATCATATTCATAAATTCGGTCCATTGATGTCCTCCAAATATGACAACCGGTCGCTAAGCGAATGAATGAAGTACCCATATTTGAGAATCACTGTGGAAGATCTGAGCTATACAAGTATACAATATGGATTATGGTATGGTATGATATGGAATAAGTGCTGTTAGTAGAAACTAAGTTACCGTACTGGTGATATAAATCACGGTACGGTAACACAGGTAATGTTTTGTAATGAACAGGTACAAAGTGAGAACTAGTGAGCTCGATGTATGGCGCCGTAAAGAGTCAATTTTAGAATATATTTTCAAAATTTGTGAAAGATAAACCACTAGATATTAAAATTCAGTCATCTTTTGTTATTTAAAAGTTATAGACGCAATCACAGCTGAGCTGATCGCAGCAGCAGTAGTTATTTTATAGAGGCTCAAATACTTTACATGCACCCACCTGTTCAACGACAGATTATGACGGATCGAGTTCTGCCAGCCCTTGTCAGCGGTGCGGTAGTACGGGTAGTGTTTAGTGATGTAGCTGTAGATGCCGCTGAGCGTGAGCTGCTTGTCCGGCGCGGAGGCGACCGCCTGCACTATGAGCTGAGCGTAGCTGTACGGCGGTTTCGCGTCGTCGCGGCCCTCGCGGTGCTCGCGAGCATCGCGGGCGTCGCGCGAGCTATACCCGTCGCCCGTCGTCGATGACGCCTGGAGATAGGTTAAGGAAAGGACATTGATATAGTGAAAGTGGAGGAATTACATTTACATACACGCACAAAGAAAAGTACGTACCCTGAACCGAGATCTAAATATATCAACGACATAACTATTATTTTCGGCAGGGAATCAAGACCGAAACCCACTAGACACTGTATAATTATTTATTTAACGACACAAATACATGTATAATATTCCAGAATAAAGTATACACTTGTTTAGCTTACTGCATGAACAATTCTGAGGTGTGGTCGTAAAGTCAGATTGTCAAAGCGATGCTTGTTTTCTAGGAATATAGTCGTTATAAAGTTCTGGAATTCGACACCAAAGCTGCAACAACGATCGATGATCGATCGTACGATACTTGAACCATAGTCGGTTGATGATTGACTCAACTATAGATATAATAGATTGATACAACAGACTATAAAAATATACTTCAAAATAAAAAAGAATTCAGAAGATATGGACAGGATAATACTTGTAAATTCTAACGATGATCGAATGGAGTATTAACAACGACGATCTATCGATGTGTGGTCGCCCTAATACTATATTATACTCACAGCAGTGCCATTGGAGTTCGGCCGTTGGTGGTCAACAAGTACATCGTACTGCGCCACCAAGCCCAGGTCAGGGTGCCGCCGGCCCGAGGAGCCGGCGCCCCGCGGCGACGTCGGACAGCTGTTTGTTGCACTTATCGTACCTGAAATTAAACAAAGTCATCAATTAATTCATATATCTCGGAAAATACGTCCAAATAACGCTGTAGTACGTGCTTCGCTTTAGGAATCCTTGTGTCGGGGTGGTATGGCATGACTGATTTCCCAAACGTTGAAACTAGTATTTCTCAAAGTAGTTGAAGTGTCGTTCCTTTTTGGGTAAGAGGCATCCAGAAAGAACCCTAAGAAAATTGAGGGGTACCGAAGTAATTTAGAGGACGATGGCTAACCTATGTTATTCTAATATTTAGAACTAAAATGGAAATTGTAAAATTGACCTAACGAGTTCTCCGAAAAATAGAAAGATTTTTTTTACCAATTTATACAAATACGGGAAGTAATGTCCTATAATTGCGCTGTCTGATCATAGAGTTTTAGAAAATAATTGATCCAAAAAGTAGGCGGTACTCGAAATAACTTGTGAACCATGAATTTTATTGTGGTGAGAAAGCCATACGTATCACAGCGAGGTGGACTGCATGCTCGTTTGCAACTTCTATATAATATATATAAAAATGAATATTTGTCTGTGTGGCCTTTATAAAATCGTAAACTATGCCTTTGATCATGTGATGATGGTGAAGGTTTCTAAGTTGGTACGACCAATTTTCGCCACAAGGCGCCACTGTTATTCACATTTAATTTTGTTGGTGGCGTAGCAACGCGCGCAAGGTACAGCTAGAAGTTTATACAAAAATAATAACAACACCAAGCGCCATCTAGTGTAAGCATGCAAGTCACTGGTAGTGGTATTAGTTTCTGTGTTTATAATAAATCAGTTCATTCCGAGTCTAATAAGCAAGCTCGTTCAAAGAACTCACCAGTGGGCGATGGTGCTGGGCTGCGGCCGTTGTTGTCCATGGGTATCGTGATCCGTAGAGGTGGGAGGGGCGGGCCGGAACTGCCGCCCGCCCCGCCGCCGCTCTCCTCCACCAGCGACTGGAACTCCAGCCGGATGTTCGTCGAAGGGAAACGGAGGGTGCATCTGGAAACAAGAGGTTGGGTATGTGAATTATATTGACGAGTTACATCAGGTTATTTCAAGTATTAAGTATGTGATGTTTTCTTATTTTAACACCTGCCTCAAATTCACTGCATTCACCCAGATATGACTTTTAAATAATGCCGTTAGGTAAAGCCTGAGTTGGCCCTTTGATACCCTTACTATTTGTTAGAGGTGATATAATATTATATAAATAAATAAATGGCAAAAGAATCAAATTGTATTTCAAATCTTAGTACTATTAGTTAGAGGTGATATAATTATATATAAATAAACAAATGGCAAAAGATCAAATTGTATTGCAAATCTTAGATTGTAAAAATCTAAATTATAAAATTCGTGGGATTGTGCAGTATCAGAGTTCAACAAAAGAACATAATCGCAATCTCTGTAAATTCCTAATTAATATTCCAAGTACATAAATGACAATGTAAATATCGCAGCCAAGTCGCTTAAATTAATTATATAATATGATTATCTATTTAGGTTCTAAGTCTGCTTCTGTATTTATTTTAGTGAAGGACCTACAACAAACGGTGTGTAAAAACTTTAATTATTTTTTATTCACTAAAAGTATTTCAATTATGGTCATAATTTTCAAAGCACTTTGTGCAAGTGAAAACTGAAGATCCCTAGTTCAAATAAGTAGGTATTCGAGACATTAAATAAATCTACGAGAAAGAAGCGGTCTGCGACGTCCATTACTACGGTATCATTAAAAGGAATTCTATAAAAGTATTTACTAGGTTTTCGCCATAAGAAATGCGTAGTTTTTGCCGATCTTGTCAAGATACCCATTTGATTTCTACATCGCTTGATTATATTCGAAATGTTTATCCTGCAGGATCTAGGAAAGAAATTAATTTGGACGTCTTACGCATTTACAAGGAATATTATCGCCTATATTTTATTACGTTACAAAATTCATTATTGTTTAAAAATAGATCGAGCAGGAATATATAAATTTTGCTTTTACTCTTGTATGCCCCGTAATATGCCAAGATCATAAGCGAAATGACATATGTAGATCCCGATCACATTAGCTCGCTCCAACAGTTTTACCATTCGTCGAGTGACAGATCTTATTAATATGTTCGAATACACGATGTACAAATAATAAAGAAGGCAACCATGGAGACTGCCCACTAGACTGACCACTTATATAAATATGTGTTTATTATTTGCAAGTAATTGCTTTTCCTAAGCTAAAGCTGGTAATATTTGCAACATTTACATATAAAACCAAGTAAGTATCGCAGTATCTATGGGGAGCTATAGATTGAATGAGATTATGTGGACCCACTTCCTTCTCTTCTCATAAATTTATTGTATAAAATATATACTTATATCCAATATATGTAGATACTTAAATACAGACGTGTCGGTTACGGTAATTATGTTGCGAGTTTAATGTTTTTTTTCCCCTCCTCAAACAATGTCCAACATGCCTAAAGAAGTTTTCACTTCTAAAATGTCTGCCGAGAATGATATCTGAAGATCCCTGAGCCACGGACCCATTCATTCACAGCTTATCCACCCAATTAATACCAAGTAAACAAGCAATTAGTAAACTCTAGAAACTAAGTTCAAAGATGATTACTCCGAACTGCAGAAGCTGTCTGCATCAATACCTCGGTTAAAGGCACCGTTCGCACAACTCCGTCAGGTTGCGCCGGATGATCAAGCGACTAGAGACACTGGGATACAAGTTTTAACAACCCAGTTGACACAGATTCTAATTACTAAGTTTCATAGACACCTAGCCAACTTTGCGTCGTCTAACTCCTCTATTTTGTTTGTATACATAACATTGCTTTTGCTTCACACTTATATAATTTTAGAAAATCTAATTATAACTTTACAACTTAAATTCTAATCTATAAAAAAAATTGCCACAGTTGACTGACCTTTAGGTGACGTGAGTAGATTAATAATATCGTAGATAGATACGACTCGTCTCTAATTATATTATTTCATTAAAACCCATAAACGCCCACAACATGCTCCTGAAATAACTTTCACTAACGTAATTGACGCTTTCATCATGATGTAACTGAATATACGTCTTTGTTCATGTATTAGCACGTGTACATTTAATACATAGGTTAATGCTACCCCTTGCTGAATTCTGTAACTCTGTTTCCAATTGATTACATATAGGTACACTAGCTGCGCTCCACGGTTTTACTCGTGTATTAGTTACTACAAAGAAAACTAATTTATGTATTTATTTGGATAATAATAAATATTATATTTGTAAAAACAACTTCGCAAATAATGCATTATTTTGGAACAAATTTGGTTAGCATATAAAAGGGTACAGTGAGTTTACCTGAAAAGATAGACATATGCTGTCGCTGACTTTTTTAGTACTTTTAAAGGGGATCAATTCTGTCATACATATTTTTTACGAAACTTTAACCGTTTACGCAGCGCATGCAGCGGAAGCTCTCATGAGAAAAAAAAAAACCCGATTTTGAAACATTCTTCATTGGCGCTCTGCTCCTGGTGGTCTTAGCGTGATGATATATATAGCCTATAGCCTTCCTCGATAAATGGGCTATCTAACACCGAAAGAATTTTTCAAATCGGACCAGTAGTTCCTGAGATTAGCGCGTTCAAACAAACAAACTCTTCAGCTTTATAATATTAGTAGAGATTAAGTCGAATGTCGTTGCGCTATCAGCCTAAGTTAGATTGTCTCATAGCCTGTAACTTACCATAACCTGTAAACCAGAATATCGCGAGCGACACCCGAAACTCAAATTTCTAAACAGAGCAATGAGAGCATCGTTAAAAATACACAACCACTGTTTGAAATTTCTGTTCGAAAAAAGTATATATTAAACAATGTGTTAGAGGGAACACCACCAGTCCTCCACAGCTCCATTGAACTCCAAGTCGATGTCAGAACTATTGGCGGCATAAACTCCACAAGTTAAGTTCAAAGATCCTTCGTTAGGATCGCAAACTGTCTACCTCAGTCAACTCCGACCTTCTGAAGTTAGAGAAGTGGCGCAGTGAAAATTTCACACAAGTTTGATCGAACCTGTCTCTTGCATGAGAATATATAATGGCAAACCATATATATATATTTTAATATATATACAATCTACTCCCATTACCTATAATAGACAACACTACGCTCTTCATTTATTTCTCCTAGTAGTACTCTTCTAATACGGAGATACTTTTCGGAGCATGCAACTCGGAAAAATAAATCTTACTAATATTATAAATGCGAAAGTTTGTGAAGATGTATGTGTGTTTGTTATTCACTTTCACAAAAAAAAATTACTGGACTGATGTCGCTAGAATTTGGCAAAAAAATAATATATTAAAATGTCTGTGTTAAAATAGTATATTAAAAAAAACGAATTGGATCCTCATTAACGTGGTAAACGTGACTGAAGCGGACGGTAATAAGCGGTAATAAGCTAGTCTTTGATAATTATGTATTTTTGGGTATAGGATTAGCAGTTATAGTATTTAATAAACATAAACGCTTTCGTCCCACATTAGGATTTTCTCCTGTGTCGTGGGTGCCATGGACACACAAAGACGAATACACAAACACCCAGACCCAGAACAGAAATCTAAAGTCATCATTCAGATGTCTGTCTGGCCGGGGATCGAACCCGGGAGGCACTGCGTGTCAGACCGGTATGGTGACCACTCCGCCACGAGGATTGTCAAAATGCTTGTTTAATAAAAATGCTTAAAAATGTACATCCCACGATTAGGCTCGGGTGCCTTAATTTATGCAGCAGTTACAACGTAATCGATTGTGAGATATGAAAAGACTCTAGACACAGTCATTACTATACTAAGTCTGATGTAATAGTTTCCGAGTTCGATTTTCATTTTAAGCAGATACTCAAATAACGTTTTCTGGGCTTGAATGTCCATGTATTTAAATTTAAACGGAATCTACAACACAAAAAACTTGCATGAAGCATTTAGCATCCACAATATATTATATCCACAACATATTATAGAATATTTACTTTTTGTAACTAGTGTTTTAGAGCATAAAGCATACATAGAGCTAGTTGAATTGTACAAAATTTTCAATATTCTATTTCCACGAGCACCGGTATAGTCTAGACTAGACGTTACATAACAGTATCGCATATTCCGAGGAACCGCCGGTCCCGTCCATTATTAACGAAGTCCGCACAAACATTGTTATTTGATCGATGGCTTGTCGCGGAACCGTGCCGTACTTTAAATACAGAAGCCCATTTTGGTCACGAGACAAGTATTTTTATATAATGTTACATGGTCACTGAAGTTCATTGACACCCAGCTAATTTTACGTAAGCAAGAAGGTACGTAGGTGCTATTTTGTCAAAAGAAATCTTATTTTTGTATATTATACATATAGCAAACAAGCATGTAAGACCACCTGATGTTATGTGGCCATTGCCGTCTATCTATAATCACAGATAAGATTAGAATCGTGCCTGAAGTCGGCCACAGATGCGTAGCTACCCCTGAGGATTTAGTTGGGAAGCCTCGAACAAGGATGTCTTGATTTAGCATGGAATAATTAATTGAAGTACGGGTACTTTGGAACAGAAGGTCAAAATAAACATTGTTTAGCACTGTTTCCTTTTAGCTTGATGGATAAAGATTTTAACTACGAAGAGTTCCTGGTTAGCCTCCAAAAACGCGTCATTGAACGACTTCTATACTACTAGGGATTAAACACACACCCACACCACAACAAACACCCACTAACGTATCCAATTTTTTGTTTGGGGGGAGGTTTGATCAACGAAGTTACGCTTTCAAAGAAGTTATTGGCGAAGGAAAGGCCTTCCTTGTCGAAAGCATGCTTTCTTTTACAGTTTTAACTTTGTTTTTCTAG
>MOOZ01002936.1:86686-106569 GCA_002930495.1 Cecropterus lyciades
AAACTACACCAAATGGCAGTGGCATCTGATCATCAGGGCGTATACACATTCGTTCGCTATATCAATTTCTGTTAAGTGCTACTTCAGTTGTTTAATAAACAATCGCTAATTAACTGCCGCTTACAATTCGAACATGTTTACATTGACAAGTAGTAGTGAGATCTAATATCTATGAACTTGTAAGTACAACAACATAAACACAACAAAACTCTTAAGCCGGTTATCTTATCACTTCCCGATAGTGTAGTACACGGTGACGTTTGTCCATCTGTCTTGAACTTACACGTGTAACGTATTTCTACGAAACAGGTATAATGTAATTCTGCCCTTTTATTGATCGAGTCTTTTCATTGTCACCCAAAAATGTAAAATAATAACAGGCTCCTCTCAGTTATTATGTAACGGCAGCTTAGGCAAGAAAGGTAAAATATATATTTCAAACTGAACGGCTTTTTTGCTCACAAATTTTGAAGTATCTATCCCTTTCCCGTCTATGCCTTAAACATCTTTTATAATGTAGAAGTAGCAAAAGAGCATGCAGTCCACCAAGTGAGGTCGGCCAGAGATGCGTTGCTATCCCCTCGGATAAGTATGTCTCCCTTACCACACCCTTCAGACTAGAACAGGCTTAAAACTGCTGTTATTAGGCAGAAATAGGCGTGGCGGTGGTAAATCTGGACTCGAACCATAATAAGATCTACCACCTTTAAATAAAACCATATACGTTCATGGTATAGAATATTATACACAGCTATTCATTAGAAATCACATTATTGCGTTAATTTCTATTAAGGCATAAAATAAACGAACAGAGCCGCGGTTTACACATTGTTCTAAACATTCAATATACACCGTCTCATACAAATACCTAACGCAAATAACTGTAAACAAAATAATTATAAACAAGACCATTTTCCATTAACAAACTGGGCGCTAATGGCTCTGTAATATCACTTGATTAGTGTTATCCATTCGTGTTATAATTGCTTTGGTAAACGGTTGGGGTCGCGTTCGAATGACCGCGACGTCACGGACGGTTAGCGGTGAGCGGGGACCGGTGTATCAAAAAAAACTAAAATATTGACTAATATTAGTGGGATTTCTTGAATATTTTTCGAATTCATATACTACTCATAGAATTCAATTACTAGGGCAAACAAAATCATGATTATCATATGTATACTTCGCAAAAAAAACTTGGCCCTTAAAAATTGTACATTGGCCCCTTTTACCTACCACATTTCCTATTACGCAGGTTCGAATCCGCGTGATGAACTGTTCCACAAACGAACTCGTAATGCTATACGCACGCATATCGCGGAACGCGTGCAGTGAATTAATTCACGCGTGCGGGGTTAAAACCACGTGACAGAAAAAAGCCCTAATAATGCTTGCTAATATACTATGAGAAATAGCTAGAAATAAAAAGTAAGATATCGACACATGTACATGAAATGCTAAGCTATGCTAAGTAAGCCACAAATATCGAATTAAAGAGGAAATAATTTAGATTAGATATGTAAGAAGTGTAAATACCAAAATTTTAATAGAATATACTGTAAAATTATCAATAAAATATAACAAGTAATGTAATGTTTTACATTACCCATTTAATTGTTTATTAATACAACGTGATCAAAAGAAGTTGTACCTATAGAATCAAATTATTACCAAATGCTTTGTAAATAAAGCAAGTACCCCATTTACAATCGAGGTTATATTGGAGGTGGGCAATTCCAAGTATTTCGTTATATGTATACATGTATGTGGCAGCTATTTTCCATAGTGTATTTAAAAGTACGCTAAATGTTAGACGTTGTTTCCACAGACCTAAAATATATAGAAAAGCCCTAGACAACACGACGACAGGGGTTTGCGGCTCATCATAATAAACACGGCTTAGTCATAGCTAAGATAAATTATATGTAAATTACAGCTATCCAACACACATGTTAATAGAGTAAAACCACATAACACAACATCCATGATGATCAGTCTGCACGCCATTTCTTTTCGTTATTAACTTCTATGACCGTAACCTGCCACGGTAACAATGACATGGCAGTTACAATTTTCCGAGAAACGAATGCCCTAACGCTAATATCAATCGACTAGCAGAACCCGCGACTTCGTTCGCGCAGACTATAATATAATCTATCTATCTAATCTCTAATCTATCAATCCATTAGAAGTTTGAGATCCATTGCTATAGGTACATAATTATATACATAGGCTTTCCCTTGTGAGTGCGTTATCAATAGTCACCGAGTCCTGGCATGAATGTTGACCAGCATTAGGTGCTGATGCTATTTCACCTATTTTACACTATGGATACCCTTTTTACACGGGGGTGACAGAGGATATCCCTCTGTTACCTCCGTTACACTACTCCCATATTTCTTTGTATCCTAGCCACTGCTAGGCCACGGGCACGCTTTTGTGTCTTTCCGCGGCCTGGCTGGTGTTGGACTCCTTTTGAAATCACCTCCTCTGAGTTCTTTTATCAGTTGTTTTTGATGAGGTAGATTACCTGCTATCTCTTACAACCCCCGTTAAGAGAATTTCAACTCCCATTTTAAACCGTTAGGGTTTCCAGAAAAACCTTTATAAGTTCTTGCCTCGCCTATTACGTTACTTCTACCAATAGAGCCTTACATTAATTAGATAAGGAGTTAGTTTTTTTAAACCAGTGGAATTCCAAATAAACTTTCATCCCCTATTTAACCCTTTTAGGGATACATTTTTGAAAACGATGAAATTGATGTTTTATTATATCAAACCATAAAGCAAAATACCTACTAAGTATCATACTGCTTTCATCAAAATTGGCGGACTTCCACACAGACATTCAACCCCTATTACACCCTCTTAGTGAATGATTTACCAAAAACAGTGAAATAGATGTTCTATTATATCAAACTATAAAGCCAAATACTATGTTGCATTGGGCTTGCATCCATATTGGCGAACTTTCATACAAGCTTGCAACCCTTATTTCACCATTTTAGGGGTTGATTTTCATAAAACGTTGAGATAGGTATTCATCAAACCACAAAGCTAAATACTAAATTTCATTAAGCTAGCGTCAAAATTACCGGACTTCCCAAAGAACTGCCAACCCCTTTTTAGGGGGTGAAATTTCAAAAACGGTGAAATAACATATCATATCATATTTATTACATTGAACCATAAAGCGCAATATAAGTACTAAATTTCATTGAGTTACCATCAAAATTGGCGGGCCTTCAGAAAAACTTGAAACCCTTACTTCCCACCTTAGGGGTTTATTATTCAAAAAGGGTTAAGTGTGTTTCATTTTATCAAAACATAAAGCCAAATACAAAGTTAAATTGAATTTTCATCAAAATTGACGGACTTCCGAAAATACTGTCAACCCGTATTTAACCCTCTTAGGGGTTGATTTTTCAATATCGGTGAAATAGACGTTTCATTATACTAAACCAAAAAGCTAAATACTAAGTTTCATTGAGTTTGCATCAAAATTGACGGACTTTTACACAAACTTTCATTCCTTATTTAACCCTCTTAGGGATGGAATATTTGAAAATCCGTTCTTAGCTGTCGTCTACGTCATAAAAGAAATGTCTTATCAAAATTTCATGTTTCTACCTTCAGTAGTTTAGGCTTTGCGATGTTTAGTCAATAGGTTAGTGAGTGAGTGAGCATCCTTTCGCTTTTATATATATAGATGAAATTTTCCTACAAATTACGACGATATTTACTGCAATTCGCTCAAAATTTGTATGACACTTAAACCAAGGCAGGCCAGCTTTTCGCCGGCCTCAGGTTAAAGATTTCTTAAGTTGAACACGAAGACAACCCAAAACCCAGTCTAAAAAATTAGACCCGTCTCGCAATTTTGGCCGATTTCAAGTGTTTTCAAATATTTTAATATTAATTAAACATTCTTATGGGCTTACTTATTTTTTGCTTGAATGTTAAGAAAAAATTAAAGGAAAAATTTAGTATACTGATTACACCTGCTACTACTTCTAACAAACAATATATCGATACGAGCAAAGCAACGTTATCTACCTACCAAACTAGTAGCTGTGAATAGTCGGCTTGTGTGTAAACAAAACAATTTTATCTGCAGCGTGGCTCGCCGTAATAGATATTACGCATGCGCTCTAGGCCGGCGGTATCTACGTTCTACTGGAAACTGGAACGATCTTACACAATAATAAAATTGTAAACAATACGTTTATGTATCCGTTACGTATACAGAGATATACAGAGATGATACCCAAATAGACCTTTTTTATTTGTGTTTGAGTTAGGTTCCCTTTCGAATACCTTTAAAGGTATTCGAGACCATGGGAGCGACGCCGGGTTATATGGGATTTTTACCTCACTAAAACCTCCCCGGTGGCCGCCTTCAGTGCTATGTGAAGGACTCCGGAATCTCCAACGGAACGCAACCGGAGTCTTCCAAGCGCAATGCTTCTTTCTGACTCTTTCCTGGTTAGCGCTAACCGTATCTTCAGGTGTTTACGATGATATGCGACCACACATGTCACCGTCCTTCACGGGGTCGCTGAGCTGGCTGGTTCGAGCTCCCACTCTTACCGCTCGCAACCCAGGAAGCCCCTTTTTTGCATCTCTTACGACAGTCGGTGATAACGTAGCATTATTCTAGTACCAGTACTACAGAGACAAAACCGAAGGTCGGAAAAAGATGTCAGGGATAGCAATTCATCTGTGGCCAACCTTAGGAAAGACTTATTTTATCGGGGGTTGACTATAGATGTCATGGGCGACAGTGGCCAGTTATTACCGAGTGGACTGCATGCTCACCTTCTACTACTATGCCAAAAAACAAAAATATTGAACATTAGGTTGAAACGCCTCATGTTGATTTTATCTGTTTTAAGGTAGAATCAATTGAGGTTTAGTCAAATGGATGGAGATTTAAAATAATAATATTCATAAATATTTTGAATCAATGGCTTTCAATACCTATCGATGGAATTTATTGAGATTTTTTACGCTCGATTTTTGTGCTTACTCATAATAATAGTTGTTGTTACCGTGTCAAAATATCATAATAGTTTCAAAGCGTGGCCTGTTAATTTTTCTGATAACAATCTGATATACTATTCGCAAGACCAGAGCATAACGTTGTACACAACAAAATCAAATTAAACATAGAACTCATGTGTATGTTAACTGACACATTAGCTTACTTGTTATACAATTTGATATACATAGTATAAAGAAGTATTACATTGTGTAACAATATGCTGACCCCTTAATCTATATTAAATTAATCCATTAAGCGGATAAGCCTATAACGCAGCTACTTTGTTTACTGTGATCAATACTTTGATACAGTAAACTCGTAGCTATGTCAGAAGTATAGGATTTGTTTTATCATATTGGAATAGCAAACGAGCACGCAGCTCACCTTATGGTCAATGGTCACTGCCGCCCATGGGTATTTGTAAGCAACTGAAAAGGAACAAGGGTGCTATCTGATATATAGATGCGTTGCTACTCCCGAGGACTAAGATGGTCACCAAATCCACCATCAGTGAACCGGCAATCACATCCATCCACAGAAACGCAACGAACTGCTTAACGGTAGAAATAGGTGGTTCGGTGGTACCTCCCCGATCTACTACACTGGTTCTAATTACTAGTTAAAAGATATTCGGTAAATGAAAATACGTCTTATCCCAGAGTCTATTAGAACAGGACTCCTTTATTAATAAAATCTATTATCCACCATTCAACCTTTGATCCGTATCTAGCTACATAGCTACGATCTACGTATCAATACAATAATTTGTTTATAAAATCGCCTGACTCGTCTTGCAGCTATCATATTGTATGGTTTACCATTTACCCGATCATTTAAACTTAACCAGTGATATCCGAGATCCGAGATGGTGGCCCTGGGATCAAATCCCAGGCACGCACCTTTGATTTTTCAAACTTTTTAGTAATTGGAAATTAGTTGCTAAGTAAATAAAAAAAATTACTGAGAGTTAAATAAATAAAATTCTTAAACATGTATACAGTCTACCAATTAGCACTTGGTTACCGCGGTGGACTAATGGCTAAAACCTCTATCACTATGCGAAGAGACTCGACCCGTGCCCAGCAGTTGATCAGGAATGGATAGAGTTATGTTCATCTAGGTAGAGTTAGGACAATTCTGTTCGAGGTTGAATATAATCAACCAAATCATTATAATCAATAGAAGTATACGAGTTGCAATAAAAGTTAGTTTGCTACCTCTAAATAAAAAAAAACTTAGTTGTCAGAGATTTTACCTTACTTATTATATTGTGAAGTCAATTCGTATAACATCGGGCGAATTCATTCTGAGAGTTATGTCAACATTAGTTATATTGGATAATATTGATCTGCGGTTTGCGGACGCTACATACCTAGTTGTTAATATTTTGATGTAACCGAGTGGAATTATTTTACCTGATATATAAACAAACTGAAAAAGGTATTCTACATGTTATTATACTTATTATAAAATGAACGTTTCTCAAATATTTCACATGTGAAGTATGTCAGAAATCGCAAGCTTAGATTAGCTTCGCTTAAAAAGACACTGGACTTTTGTAAAATAAAATTGAAATAGCAAACGAGTACCTAGTCCACCTGATGATAAGTGGTCACTGCCGTCCATGAACATCTGTAAACAACTTCATGTAGAACACAGGTTCTATCTGAAATCAGTCACAGATGCGTTGCTACTACCGCGGACTTAGATGATCGCCTCATAAAAAAAATGAGACTAATTAAGGAATCTGATTAAGATAAGTTAGTGTTTCCAATGTTCAGTTATGTTACAATTTAATCAGGTACTTATAAAGTGTCAGATTGTGTACTAAGCATTTCCACAAATATATACCATTGGAGTGCTACTCAGGTGCGATCGAACTCATTCAGGGTGTTTTATGTAAACAAATTCAATTTAATTCATTCAATTCAAACAAAATTCTTATATTAATCTCCGGTATTACAAGTCGAAAAATAAAAGAGCACGTTCTGTCCTTGGATTTACGAGTCATTAGAGTTGACCAATATTTCGTGCTGTATGTATCTAACGAGTTACTCTCTAATGATGATGATAAAATAAAATATAATTTGCCCACATAACGAAGTGCTTGGTTTCTAAAAGCGTCGTAAATGGTTGAGCGTATATTTTTGGATATGAAAAAAAAATGTAATGATTAAAAAACTTTCAAGCTTCTCCAGTGCATGGAGAAACACATTCGCAATATTGTCTCGTATAAGTAAATATATAGTGCAACCAGCCAGCCAGCACTGAGTAAATAAAAATATTTATTTTGGTTTTAATCGGATACGATTGGACTTTGAACCAAACTAAAGTGTGATGTATCGAATGTTTTGATTACTCACAATTCTGCGGGTTGAGGACGTTCATGTCTATATTTTGTGACATGACGTATTGACGTTATTTGTATATTATTATATATTGATCATAATTACCGAATAAATAAACAGATGTAGCTCTAAAATTAACTGATGATTTTAAACACACAAAGACTCGCACATAAAGGTAATTCATAAAATGAAAATAATATGGTTAAATAATTATAATAGCAGCCTTAAAACTAAAACAGAGCAATGTTATATTATTATAAGGTAGAATTACGGTATCCCTCGAAGGATTCTACGTTTCGTAGTAAAGTAAACAATATAGACATAATAGAACGCTGAAAGAAAACGTGGAGGAAGCATCGCGTAGAGGCCCGTCGGTTCCAGAGACCCGACATCAAAGCACAAAGGCATCAAACTCGAACATTTAGAAAATCATTTATCTTTTAAATTATCTATACTAATATTATAAAGCTGAAGAGTTTGTTTGTTTGAACGCGCTAATCTCTGGAACTACTGGTCCGATTTGAAAAATTCTTTCGGTGTTAGAAAGCCTATTTATCGAGGAAGGCTATAGGCTATATATCATTACGCTAAGACCAACAGGAGCGGAGCACCAATGAAGAATGTTTCAAAATAGGTTTTTTTTTTTCTAATGAGATATAAAATTTCGGTTAATGTTTGTCACGTTACATTTCTTTTAAACGCGGGTGAAACCGCGAGCTCAGCTAGTAGAAGAATATAACCGACATGGTATCCATCTGACAACAAGTGACCGCTGCCGCTCATAAACATGTGTCATCTACTCCGGATTAGTCTTACCAGTTCAAGTTAAGCAGTTCTTGCGTTTCATTGGAAGGTTGTGATTGCCAGCTCACTTATATATGAGGCGACCATCTCAGTCCTCGGGAGTAGCAACGCATCTGTGTTCGACTTCAGATAGAACCCCTATTCTATATGAAGTTGTTTACAGATGTCCATGGCGGCAGTAACCACTTACAATCAAGTGGACTGCATGCTCGTTTGCTATTTCAATCTGATAAAAAAAAAGCGTTGCTACCCCAAAGTACCAAATTGGAACGCCTCGGATAAGTATTTCTCCCTTACCACACACACCCTCCATTCAGACCAAAACACAGCATTGCGTAATACTTCTGTTACTAAGCAGAAATAGAGGTGGCGATGGTACAACCGATTTCGAACCACAAATTAGATTAGATTTAATGAAGTAGAATTATGCTTCTGCGAGACATTATTGACTATCTATCTCTAGTAGGTAGATATATTCAGTGGCGCTCATTAATTTAACAATCAACTCAATCCTCTAGTATAATTATACTCATCAGTTCAACGACCAATTATGACTTTCTATGGGGTAAAAAGGTTAAGATATGTTCAAGTTGCAACATACTGACATAACAAATGTACTACGTTTTCAAACAATTGACCTTTTGGAAATATCGAATTCATATGACATGTATACATTGTTTATGTAACTTGTTATAAATGGCAAATAACTAATAAATATTTAATAGTTAATAAGTTATCTTAAATTTGATCAAACTTTACATTCTCAATTTTATATACATACTAAATCCTGAATCCTGACCGCGAGTAAGATGGTCGCCTCATATGAAAGCTATTTGGCACACACATTTTAGCCGTGTGGTTCCGGCACTGAAGAGAATAGACCACCCCATACTCGTCCGTGGGTGTCGTAGAAGGCGACTAAGGGTATTTACCAGGTAGATGAGTAGCAGCGTCTTTCGTCTCATTAAAATATCTTCGATTTCCCCGATGTCATTGCCAAATGTCATTGCATATCTAAACAAACGCAAATACCTAGACTTAAAACACGACTTACTTATAGATTTAGATTCACACCTAGATTCTATGATATCCTGACAGCAAACCCTTTCGCACGTTATATACGTATGCTCCCCACTACACTATTATCTTATAAGATTAAAAAAAAATTACGTCCCAAAACAAGAAAAAAAAACACTGAATAATATTCGGAATACTCTCTACGCGATCCCAACAATGTTTATCACGTTCAATAAACTCTACGATTGCAGAGATTAAATTCAAACTAACTCTCTGGAAAATCCACAAAACGTAGTGTAATCTAAACAAGCGTTGAAATTTGTAAGGCAAATATTTACGCGAATATAATTATACAACCAAACGACTCTAAACAAGTTTTGGTTTAGTTGATCGGATATCTGTCAGTAGCTGACGAAAACTCCAACTATATTTATAAAAATGTATACTTTTTATTGTATCTTACATTGTGTTTACACGAAGATGAACGGCTCATTATTAAACAAGTTCTAGGTGAAGACACATAGTAGAATTAGAATAAGTAAGTAGAACTCATTGGTATTCGCCTGCAGCAGCATCATCGCCGCACTTGTTTTTGCCGTATAACAGCATGGTAAGACAGAAACACTTACGAACACTTATGCATCTTATTTCCCAGGAGTAGCAACGTATCTGTGACTGATATCAGTTTGAACTCTTGTTATACTGACCATAATATAAACTAATATTCTAATTTAATTGCTTTAAAAGAATTAAGTGGCCTTTCTCAAACAAGTAAATCAAATTACAATTTAAATTTTGTTTTCTATTAAGTTACATTTATCTGGTTTGCTTAGTCTTTACAGATTAACGTCTATGTATATTCCAGTTAGACGAAGTTACTTTTATCAATAAAGTTGTTACACAAAACTTCACCAACATCATAACAATTGTCAGGATATGAGGTCCTCACACCTGGTTCTGGATAAACGTTCCTGAACATACCAGTTGTACCAAAACAAAAACCCAAGTCTATATCCAAACGACGATCCACATTTATTTGACGACCCACGTCGCGGAGCAGTCACCATACCGGTTTGACACGCAGTGGGTTTCGGGTTCGATTTCCGACCAGACAAGCATCTGAATGATGAATTAAGATTTCAGTTCTGAGTCTGGGTGTTCGATAATTCGTTTTTAGGTGTCTATTGTAGCCACGTCACAGGAGAAAATACTAGTATGGGGCTATGAGTGTAGAAAGCTTAGAAACACGGCGAATACCGCTAAGTTAGGACGCAAGGGTTGTCTAAATCTATAATAATAATGTTTTTTTATTATTATTATATTATAAAACTGAAGATTTTGTTTGGTTGGTTGAGCGCGCTAATCTCATGAACTACCTACTGGTTCGAATTGAAAAAATATTTTTGTGTTTGTTTTTTTTACGTACTAGCAGGTGAAACCGCGGCGCACAGCTAGTTGTACTACACCAAAACGTAGCAAGCTCCACATTCGCGCGAAGACATCACAGACGGCGTATCGATCGTGTTTCGCGGTAAACGCAAACGCGCGTCCTTCACCTCGTGCCCTTTCGACTAACCGACCGTTTTGGATAGGATCATGTTCTAACTTTGTTTATTCTATTCGTGTATTAATACCACACGAGCCGGTTACGATCTATATATATTTGATCAATAAAACATTTTTCATTTTCATTTTCATATACAGCGACGTGTTCGATGAAGATTTTCCGGACAACGCGTGTCAAAGATTCAAATTATTGCCTAATTACAATTCGACGTTACAATTCATTATTTGTAAGAATCCATTTTAAATAAACAATTGAGTATTTGTAAAACAATATACAATATACATGTCTTAGGTAACAATATATACAAATTTAATTGAAGGATGTATTAAGTTTGTACATTGTTGCCTGAGACATGACACGAGGCACAAAAACACAAAAAGAACGGAACAGAACGAAACTAGATCAACAAAACACAATTATGTGGAGACGAAAGCTATGCCCAAAATACTAAACTGTGCCTTTATTTTCATTATTGACTTTTCCGGTGACTATTATAACTATCCACATTATAACAGTTTAATCGCTTGGACAGTTTTAATTAGTAATTACGAGTCCAAATAGTGCATCTCCACACATTCCACAACATTCTAGATTATAGATATTACTTTCATAAACATTTGATACGATACTGACATGCAAAGTTTTACGACCGCAGGACTCTCACCTCAGACCTCACACACGAAGTCTACGTTTACTATGTATTTTCCGGGCATTAAACATACAATAATAAGCATACAAGCTTAGAAATATCACTAATTTCATCCTTATTTATTTCCATCCCTATCCCAAAAAAAGATCCGGCTAATCAATCTAAAGAGAAAATCCGTCTCAGGGTCACCGCACCACCGCCCCGTCTCCCGAAATCGGCAGCGCTATAAAAACATCGTAAACATCCCTCGTGTCTCCCGCCCAGACACGCACCCGGCAACAAGGATGTTGCCACTAAGTGTTATTGTTTATCAATTCCACTTGTAGACTGAAACCAAGAAAACATGTAGATACATTGGATTCAGATAAAGGAAGATAATGCTTCGCGAAACACTGCACTTTTTTTTAATAGAAGTAGTAAACGAGCATGCAATCCAGCTGTTGATAAACGACCACTGTAATCCATGGTCATTCGTAATCAATCCCAGATAAGATTAGAATCATATTATGAGTTTGGCCTCAGATGCGTTACTACCCCTGACAGTTAGTCAAGGGGGAAAACGCCTCGGTAAGTAGGTACTGACCATATCCTTGAAACCAGTTCATAGCAGCACTGAATGCTTGTATGAGGCAGAAAAAGACGATGCCCTTAGGAATGAAACCACAAATGACGTTCCACAACTACCTGCCTACTTTCTAGCTCTTTACCTCACACAACTTGCACAACTGTAGCATACTACATGTGTGTAAGTGACTAAACCCTAAGTAAAATTCCGTGAAGTTGTGTTTAATATTGCGTTTTGTTTGGACCATTTTAAATCTTTACTATCAATTGCTTAAATTTACTGAAATAAGATTATTTTTTCGAAGCGTTGTTACGGATGCCATTCTTTATTTGCGTTGAAGATACGCGCGTGTCAATCATGCTAATTACTTAATTCAGCTGAATTTTGGCATGCATCAATATTTTGTTTAAGTTACATCTTTTCATTGGTCGGTGGCAATAGATAAACAGTCTTTGTTACTTATACCTAAGCCCATAACGTAATGATTGATGACATTTCTCTATAAGACGTCGCACTATAGATTCCGACTCTTTATGTTAAGAATAACCTAGAATACTCTACTGTACTGTTAAGAGTAACCTAGAATATACTGGATCGATTCTCATTATTAATTCACTACAAGAAAGCTACATTGATACAGATATTCTTAGAATTTATAATGAGTTTACAAGGCGATGGAAATATTCGTAGTTTAAAGCTAGAAAGCTGAATAAATGGAAAACTGTATTTTAAATTATCTTCAATAATAGTCAAAATTTTTGATTTATCTGGTCAATGTACGTATTGGCATTTTTAGGTTAACGTCCAAGAATAACACATTCAATAAAAATCTTTTTTGCTTATTTTTATCTTTACTGTAAACCTAGAGATTACAAAAGGCGAACTTGACCCCTTTTGGTATTTTCTGCCACAAACCCTTCGTGACGGCGAAAAATTGCACTACATGTACCAAACTTAAAACTAGAATATCAAAAACTTAGAGAGCAATACCAAGCAACGCTATTTTTTATCCTGTTTTGAAATTGTAACCAACAGATCCTATTCTTATCAACGGAGATCGTAAAACTACATAACAGTCTCAGGGTCGCGTCAAGAAACTTGACGAACCGCCTGCGACTCCCGAAACAGACTATAAAAACATCGTAAACACTCGCGTGTTTCTACGCTGTCGAACAACACGAACTTGACAACAAGAAACTCTTCGTACGGCAACCATTAAATATCCTGACGTGCCTGTAACTACCAAACGCGGCGTTGATGCTTTAGTAGACGTAATGCATCGCAATGAGTATGTATATAGAGTATATTATTGAAGTCACTAAAATGACAGCGAATTTAGCGTAGAAAATCTTCCAAGGTTTCACAGCGATGATTATGATTTAAAAACTTAGCTGCCACGAAATTAAACTCATACTAATACTTTTAACGAATATGTAACAAAAAGAAATAAAAATAAATAATAAAGTTAATCCAATATTCAAAAAACAACACATATTCGAATTTTAAACGTACCGAATACATTTACTATACACACATATACATATATACATACTATACACAAGCTATGCACACCACTTGAAGCCGCAGTACATAGTCCTGAATACAACTTCCTACACGTAGACGGCAACATGTCTAAACAAAAGTGTCGCGCCGACAGGTACGATGGAACAGACGACACAGCGGCGGATGTTTGTTCAGGACTCGGGAGTCTAGGACCAAGCGCGAGCTGTTTATCTTTGTCGCCTGTATTGACTCGTGATTGCTTTGCGATAGTGGGTAATTTTTTAACAAGAGGATTTTTTAATATATCAATTACCATTTTTACAAATTCGTGTAATGAAAATCCTAGTCAAGTTATGTAAAAAAAATGTTGTACCGTTACGTGTTTTTTTTATTATTATAACACATAGATTGTATACGTAAATAAATGTGGAAACGTACAAAAATGGCACTAAAGCATAAAAATCCTGCACATAATCTTTGTTGAGTATAAGAATTGTACATATACTGAACTCCACAAAACATGTCGTAGTGTTATGTGTCATTATTACAAAGCATCTTTAAAATAAATGGCTACGAACAAAGGAGGACAACAAAAAGAGTGAATATAGAACTACAACCACTCAATATTCATATAGCTGCACTAACACAATTTAAAACTAAGCCATCGCAAAGTGGTCATTCAGGTCGACCTAGTGCACACGAAGGGCCGAGAATAGATCTAAAAGGTCACAAGGTCCGCTACTTCTACTACGATAGTATAACTACGCTAGTAGTACATAAACCTGTGTAGTCGAGGACGGATTTGGAACCCTTTCAGAGTTATCTAAGTGTCAGTTACGATAGGGGTCGGCAAGACATTGTAAAGTTTTGACCCCAATGCGAAACCTTGTAAAACCCCACTTGTGATTACCATACGAGGGGCCGTTGAGGGCTGATTTACATTTTGCATTTTTCATTCGTAGCCAATAAAATTTTATACATTTAGTTATGAGTACAAATTTGTAAATCAGATTTTCAAGTCTCATAACGGACAAATTAAGAAACCATCCGTTCTAAAGCCCGTTATTTTGATTCTTACCTCT
The DNA here is from genome assembly GCA_002930495.1 of Cecropterus lyciades. Classification (NCBI taxonomy): domain Eukaryota; kingdom Metazoa; phylum Arthropoda; class Insecta; order Lepidoptera; family Hesperiidae; genus Cecropterus; species Cecropterus lyciades. Next base: position 101,266 of record MOOZ01002936.1, read on the forward strand.
GCAAAAGCAAAGATAATTAGGCTAGGAAATTCTATACTTTTCTTTTATTAACAAGATTGTTATAAAAATAGCACGCTTATTACAGGCGTACAAATATTAATGGAATTGATTATTATCTATATTTGTCGAGATCGTTATAAGCTTCGTAGACGTCCCACCTACTTCCATTTTAGAATATACTCGAAGAATCTATTTGGTATGGTCTAAATATTCTTGGTATCTAAACCAAAGCTAGATTATACCGTATCGATGCCAGTTACTGAAATTCCTATTTACAGAACTCTCCACTATCATAGGGATTTTTCAGCGAATTTCAAAAATGAACTTTAAAACATGCATTTACTTTACCGAATTTCATTCCAAAATACCTTTTTTTACTGACAATAATAACGTTAATAAATCCCAACCTGGAAGCTGGCACCAAAGAACGGATAATTACCTGAAACAATAAAAGTAATCATCAGCAAGAGGAACAATACAACTAAAATAAATCAAAGGAAACGAGAAGTATAAATTATGTTTCAAGATGGACGCCTCATTATTTTTCATAATCAAAACTCTGAAGCCTTTTACGTCCACCGCAATGAATAGAATGGCACACTAAGCAACCCTTATGCGTACAAATAGAAATACACATCCATCCATACTTTCACTTACACGTGTACACATGTCAGTAAACATCCATGGACAAAAGCCGCTCACGGTTTTTATTTAATAAACGGTTTTTCAGAAATTCCGCGAGGGTGGCCGGGGACGGCGTGGGAATGGCGACGGCGCCCCCGGTCGTCGCCCCGCGGTATTGCCACCCCCACGTTCGTGTGCCTGGACAGGGCTACATTTGAGCACTGGATTTATGTGTCCTATATAAAGATATTTGTACACTATATTGTATATGAAAGCTTTTTTAGCGTTATTCGTTTTGAAAATAGAAATGCTATTTTTAATAGAAATTTATTTTCTAGCAGTTACGTTTACCCATTTTTTTTTATCGTCATAATGAATTATTAATAAAAAAGGACCAGACACTTTCAATAGCAGTAAGTAAAATTTGTTATACTTCCAGAGCGTTGAGACGTGAAGCTTTTTCAACAAGAGCTCATGAGCTTAAAGCTGACGACTCATTCATATTGCAACTCCACAATGTACCTAAGTAGACAGTTCTAATGTACTTTCAAGCAACCGTAATAGGTCTCGTAAGGGTAATAACTTCATCAAAAATCTTTATTTTAATTTTGTCAATTTGTAAGAAATCCTCAATTACTAGGGGTATTGAACGGTTAATAATGAAATCACCGAGCATGGACTGAAATTAAAAAAAAAAAATCATGTAACCTAAATCTAGCCAACACTCTTTTTGACGACTGTAATTCCCATTGAGGAACATTATTTCTAAACAGCAATTGTATCAATTGAATAATTTAAAGTCTAAGGAATGTAATCTAACACTGAATTTCGAGGCCATTAGCCAAGTTTGAATTAAACCGCTATTAAAATTAAACATGATACTCCCAACATTAGACATTCGCAAGAACAAGTAAACCGGGAGACGGTCCGTCTGAGCAAACACGTTACATAACTGGATGCAAACACGGGACCCGCTGGAACTTGCTCCCTGCACAAGGAGAGACAGGAAATACACACGATTGTTGCATGTCGTAAGAGCACTTTGACAGAAAAATAAATGGAAGAAGTTACATGAATGAGTATGGAATCATTCGGTCATCCCAAACTATCGGACAACAGATCATATATTAAAATTGTGCATCCTGTAATTTTTTTGGTAAGTTAAATTTTGTGGTCATATTATTTTGATTTTCAATATTAAAATAAGTAGAATGTAAGTAATTATAAAATCGATGACATAAAAATCTATTGTTTTAGATGTGCACATCTAAACGCTATGGTCAATTCAGATCAATCTGGAGATAGTATTATTAAGCAATAAAAATTCTTCAGAAACGTGAACAAGTCCCTTTTTAATGAAAGCCGGCTACATTATACATCTTATACTTGAAAAAGAGTCCAACAGGATTCAAACAGTAAGATTTCAGACAGAAGTAGAAACGTTAGGAGGCGGCTGACTGGGCAAACACATTATGAAACTCAGAGCGTACGCGACGCGTTGGCACCTTGGCACTCGACAGGAGTTGAATAGTGTTATGAGATGGGAAATGCATGTTCTGTTGGCTGGATATGACCCGAACGAGTTTTAGCTTACAATCACTTTACAACTTACACATACTTCGGGTTAAACGTCATTCCACGGACGGTATGTTTTTATCCGACTGCGTCAAAAGGAACGTAATGTTTTTTGAGCGTATGTATGTATTTCCATTTCTTTGCCACGCGTTACAACCCAAACGGTTTGACGGATTGATATATTTTTTTTAAATTGCGTTAAAAAATAAGAAAATAGGGGTCACGAACACGAGAGGAAAACCACAACAATAAATAAAATAAAATTAATGCTAGTAAATAAACCATTCCAAAAGTACTTTGTCCTTTCATACTTTCTTGTTGGTAACCAATGATAACCAATGACATATTATTATAAACACTGTGTATATATATATGAATATATATATATATATATTGTATATTTTATAGTGTATGATCAATTCAGTTATTTAATATTTACAATTTAAATACCTACCACAAATTATCGCCATCGCCCAGGGTTGACTGGCAGAAAATGCCATTAGGCATTAAGTTCACCCTTGTAACCCTTAGTTTAAGGTGTTTCAAAAATATAAATAAATAAATAAATGATTTCACCAACCAAAGTAATGTTTATCACGACATAATTATATCGATAAATTTTTCGAATACCTAAGATATGTGAACGTACACAACAATACATAATATGTACCCATATACATATTTGTAATTATGCTTTGGCATGAAACATAACAACGTTATAAAGTAAACAATCGATGTTAAAGAATGGTTTATTGTATCCCAATATCAATGGAACCAACATCAAGATTAAATAGGATCATTAACTTTACTGAGTCGCTGGTTCTAAAGCCGATTACAGACTACCCGCAAGGTCTAAGTTGAACGCCTCATGTCATTATAATCTGATTACACCCTTCAAACCAGAACACATACAGATATAAAGCAAACAGCACTGGTATAAAAAAGAACTAGTTGTGTCTACAATACCACTCTAGTTTATTAACATAGAATCCTAATAAATATACATATATTGGACGACCAAGGTCTCGATTATTCTTGAAGCCCATTACACCCTAGACCAGGAATGGTGAAAACCAATGGCACGCGACACAATATTTTGGGCACGTCATATTTTCATCTACCTATGCCGACAAGTAGTTATTTTCAGAGATGAATAACATTAAATATTCGCTCAGAAACCGTTTTACAGATAATTCCGGTTCAGCAAGCATTATGCTAAATAATAAAAGTTATTTCTCAAACTAGTATTATTTTAATTCAAATTACGCGTATGTATGATAACTGAAATACTGCAAAATGTACCTTCTTTGTAATAAATAAAGAGTTTTAAGTGGCTTGAATTTATATTATTTGTCAAAACGTCTATGGCACAATTTATAGAAAAAATGGCTTTATTATAAGTAACAAACGAGCATGCAGCCCACCTGATGGTAAGTGGCCACTGCCGCCCATGGACACCCGTAATCAACCCTAGGTAAGATCAAAGTCTCACCTAAGATTAGCCACAGATGCGTTGCTACCCCTGAGGACTAAGATGGAATGCCTCGGAAAAGTATGTCTCCCTTACACTGCCCTTCAGACCAGAACACAACAGCGCATAACACTGCTGTTATTAGGCAGAAATAGATGTGGCGGTGGTGCTTCAGGAGTCGAACCACAAAGAATTCTACCACCTTCAAAACAAAAGTTCGCCAGCCCTGTCCCTAGACGTATAGATTCGATTGTTCATTACATTTGACTTATTGTTAGAGCACCATAATACTCGAAATCAATATGTCTACGATTGGAAGTGAACTATACTTGGAATAACACTGAATAGACACTGCCTAGAGTTATTTGGGACACGCAATATTTGAATTAGCAATGGGAGGTAACCCTTCGATGACTTCGATAGGAATAATATAGGGTGTAATATATTGTATGTCGAGTGGGTGCTAAGTGAACATTACATTTATTAAACATCGGAATGAATAATATTACTACTAATCGTTACACGTTATTAAACTTTTTTTTAAAATATCACATACTTAGTATGTAATATTTAAAAAAAAACATGTTTAGTGCACTAATATTTTTTTTAGAAATTTAAGTAAGTAGTTTAACTATAATTTACATTACTGAATGGAAAACAACTAAGTAAAATCAAATAAGGTGATAACTAAAAAGAAAACGCAAGTAAAAAATGTCGTTATAAATAGAATCCTAAAACGACAGGTTAATTGTTAGAAACGTTCTCAATACTTCGAAATAAATTAATATTCAAAAGATGAAGTAATCAATTTACTAGCCCGAATTAATAAGATTCGTTTAAGCAAAATATAAATACTTCGAACCAAAAACATTTGCTTAACAAACGTATGAAAAGGTATGAAAAGAGGAAATTCTATAATACTTCTAGGGTGTATGTAGGACGCCTTGAATACCTGCAATATTTCCTCTCATTTTGTCGCTATTCACTTGAACTCTAAGACTGCAATATAACCAAGATTTCAGAAAATACCTCGTCCAAGAATTCCGTTCAATAGATCAATGAAGAAATATTTTCTTCTTAGAAAACAAAAGAAGATTTAAAAGCGGAATGGGAAATTAATTTTATGTGGGTGGTTTGATTTTCCTATTTTATTTATTCAGTATAATAGAATTAATACTAAAATTCGGCATACAACAGGACAGATCATATATATATGAGCATGTATATTTTATATAGTAGAATAGAAGATATAGAAGGAAAATCGATTTTCAGCGCAACCGCGTTATGCATTAGTATCATGGCGGGCCTTTAAACTGTCCGTATTAAGACGACGTTCCGATGTGTATCCTTGGTCTGTTGTGGATGTGATTGTTTTGTGTATTCGTTTTTGCATGCCCTCAGGGCGTCCACGCTAGGACTAAGATGGCCGTCATATATATAATTAGGCCGGCAACCATATCCTTTTACTGAAACACAAGAACTGCTTTTCGTTAGAAATAGATGTGGCGGTTGTACCTCCCCGGTCCAACTACACTAGTACTACCAAATGACGACCGCGTGGCGGAGCGGTCACCATACCGGTCTGACACGCAGTGGGTCCCGGGTTCGATCCCCGGTCAGACAGAAATTTGAAT
>MOOZ01002936.1:106615-124304 GCA_002930495.1 Cecropterus lyciades
GTGTGTCCATGGCACCCACGACACAGGAGAAAATCCTACTGTGGGGCTATGAGTGTAGAAAGCGTGTTTTTTTTTTAAATGTAGTGTGCCAAGATGCCACTTGCACAAGGTCGTGCAAGTGGCATCTGCAGGACGTTCGCAGTCAATCTTAAATTAACACTTCCTTCTACGTAATTTAGTTACGGATGCGTTTGAAATGGGATTGTTTCATGAGACTGTGGCTATATTGAAACTGTGAGTTCTTAAACTTCTTTCAGATTAAGTTATTAACACAACAGTTAATAACACCCGGTCATGCAGCTCGCACGACATTTGTACGATACTTAGAATCCCCTGAAATATTTTCCTGTTCACCTCTGAGTTTATTTTGTAGAGGACAGTCTTTATTGGAGACATCATTAGTTACTATATCCATATATTTTGTAGCAGCCATTGCAAGTACGAACGTATATCTAGTTTCAAAACTGAATGCTTTTTCTGTAGGAAAAATGATTATCTATGTCAATAAATTTTATTTTTATTTTTAAAACGGTTTTATTTTATATAACAAAAAATGTTAAGTTTTTCCTTTGAATCATTTCCCATAACTACACTGTTTTTCTTTTTATTGTGTTTGGAGGCAGACAGCAGCAGGAAGCAGGCAATTTCTTAAATTCTTCCTGAATCCTTCACCGTGACGTTACATTTTCTTACTATCTCTTAGAATCCAAAATAGAGTTGCTCTCGGCTTAGTCCCAGCAAGCTAATAAACGCTAACGCCCGGGATAAATGGAAGCCAGTAACAAAGAATGGCCGAGATATGAAAAAGACAATAGATGTTTATTGTCGACGATGAGCCGACGACAGACGCCATCCAGTCGTGAGGCGTGAATTGGCTCCTGTATTGTTCTGTATGTGTGTCTACATCACGTACAGTACGCAATTTGTATTGGAGCAAGCTTTTAACTAATTAATGTTACGTGTAAGTTTAGACTAAAGCGTCAGGTTGGCGCCGGTGAAAAATAAAACAGTTTTCCCGATTGTTCGTTTTCTAAACGGTTATTATAATTCAATTCCTTGTTACTTCAGTTTAAGTTTACGCAGTCAAAACATACGTTTACGTAGAAAAATCTCAAATCAATTACTGATTCCGATAGCAGTGCTCTGTAGGAATAAAAGGATTATTTATAATGTTTATCTGATTTGATATGACTTAACTTTGGAAAAAATGCTTAGGTAATATCAAATTTAATTTTTAAAATATTTTTCATAAAATTAAAGCTAGATAAGAAGATACACACACATAAGAAACTAAGCTTGTTTCTCACGTCGAACAGACGAGTAAACTACTAATTTAATAATTGTTCATAATCATCTGTTGTGATATTTAACATGTTTTATATTTGTTAAAGGGAAATAACAGTAATGATAAACATGTTATATTGTGAATGTTGTTGTTTATATAAACTTTAACTATACTGTCCTTTATTTTTCTAAAAGAATAAAAAATGTATACCTAAGTTATGGCGTTAACTCGTTAAGTAACGTTTAATCATTCGAATCAGGGATTCATAATTTTTTCTAACCATAGATCATTCAATTTTTCAGATTGCACTGTTACCATAGCACTCCAGACCCTAATTACTTCAACAATTCTATGTTAATTGTCTTTATTCCGATTGTCTTTGGAAAACAGCGATTTACATTTCTAGACACGTTAAGAAGTTTTATTTCTTACGCGCATAATATGTTCACCTATAGAGTAGTTACGCAGCAAGTAGAACGTTTTACATAACGTTAATTACACATTTGAAAAAAGTAACACCACCACCAAGGGGCACCATTTATAAAGTACTTATAGCAAAACTATTTTATCATTCTATCAATTGAATTATTCATAATATCTTCAGTATAAAACTATAAATAATAAAACGTTCTACTTAATGGACATCTATGTAGAGCATTAACCTATTTTAAGTGATTACTCGTACAAAACGTCAATACATTTCCGAGAACCGGCCGCATCGGCCATTGTTGATTGTTAACATTTTTATCGCATCTAAATTACTAGGAATGCGTGTAAATTGCAACGAGTTCCGCGAAACATTTCATACCAAATAACTAAGAATTACGATCTAAATAACTTAAATGGTATTCTACTTCTGTAGCGAGTTGGTAAAAACTATAAATTAAGTATCTTTTCCTTTTATATGAGATTAAAGCGGAAAATAAAAGGTTTTAAAAGAGAATGCAGTCGTCATGGACATATGTAAACGTCTCTATTTAAAATCAATCATTTTGTTAATACGTTGCTTCTCCCGAAAACAAATATGTTCGTCTCATATAACTGTGAGTCGGCAACCACCCTTTCAAAAAAATGTAAGAACTGCTTCACACTAGAAACAGGTGGGGATGGTACCGTGCCGGTCAAATCATACTTGTTCTACCACCTTGTTTTTTAATGCGCTCTTAACTTCACATTAGATATATTTTATAATGGTTGACGTGGACTCGCCTTTATTGACTACACTAATACCTAGAACTCCGCATCAACTAACACCCATCCAGAACAGAAACACCCGGAACAAAAATTAAATTCATCATATGCTTGGTCTACGTAACCGTCCGTCGAATCCAGAATCGTTGTAAATTCAGATCGGTATGTTAACCTCTATGCCTACGGATCGTAATCGTGATCAGAATTTATAGAAAATAATAAACACTGGTAGATAAGTATTTTTACGACCTGCATATAAATACAGATCTATATTTAAGTATGATAAATGGATAAAGTGGTGGAATTTAAAGGGTGTGATTACAAAAGATAAAATATAAAGGTCTAATTCTCGTAATTCACTCTAATTCTCTCGGGGTATTCTGACTTACGCTTGGACGGTATCATCACGTCTTTAATGAATTTTAGGTAGGATATAATTTAGTGTTGATAAACTGTACTGAACAACAGGTAAACTGTACGCAAGTTTCCTACTTCTATCATTTGTAGTGATGCGACATGGAGATACTACACTTTCTCAATATCGAGTAATACAAATCAAACAACAAGCACTCAATCGTGATCCTCATTCAAGAAGTGGAACTTCTTCCATCTTGCCGAATACACACTTCATTTGATAAATTATTTCGCTCGATAAGGAATACAAAATTGGAACCAAATCCACCAAAGTTACCTCAAAAACCGCAAAGCAAATCGCCAAGTCATATTTGCACGCAATCACGCAAAAAATATTGCGAATAGCATGAATGGGCGGAAGGCTGACCATAAAAAACCAACCACGAGTACAGTCTCCTATTTAATGATAGTGACGTCATGTGATGTGTGTGTGAGTCAGTTAGGCGAGGCCTGTATCCCGAGAACCTTGACGGAGTATGATACCATATTAGCTCATCACAATTTGAGGCACCATATACGGAATAAAACAATAACAGTTCTTTATCTATTAAAACAGAAAGGTAACAAATAATTCATGTAAGTAAACCTTACGTTTTATTTAATTTTACAATGTTAGTAGTATTATAAAGATGAAATTTTGCGAGGTTAGATGGATGTTTGTAACTTCTTTACGCCAAAACTACTGATCGAATTTGGATAATATATACAGTCTTTGACCTGGATTAAAACATGGATACTCGTTACCGTGTGAAACATGACACAACGGGGAAGCCGCGGGAAAATGCTAGTACTATTGAGGTAAAACTTAATGAACCTGAACGGATCGATGAATGTATGTTTGTTACTCTTTCACTCAAAAACCAATGATACGATTCGGTTGAAATTTGGCACATCACATGAATTGGTATATAACCTGGATTAACACATAAGATACGTTTTACTACGCTTTTCGTGAATCAGGCGGGCGGAGCCGTGTGAAAGACCTAGTATGGAACATTTATGTTCAAATAGGTATATTATTATAACGATGATCAAATTTGATATCTTTAAAATACTTGATCACGATTGAAAATATCAAAACACACTTAAAATGGAATCAACAACGTTAGATAACACACAATACACCACCTACTAAGCGAGTATATAGAACGTACACACGTGGAATAGAGATGGTATCTATTAATATTATTATAAGAGCTATTAATAACGAGCCAGTCGTAAACAAGATTACTCACAATCGTAATGCAAGAACGCTCAAAGACAGATATATCCTTGAGGTTACGCCACTAATGCTTGTTTATAAACAATGCGATAGTTTGTTGTAATACAATTTACTCTCCATTGGTACAACTGCTGCAATTGGTAATGTTCCGATTATAGGAATATCTCAAATAGTTATCATTAAATTTCCAAAATTCGAGCTCAAATCCGAAATAAAATACACATGTTGTTTTGAACAAAAACAAATTATATTGACATTTTTTTTGTTATTGAAAAGCAGATTTCATTTGATTCATTTTTTTGTGGCTGTACCTAACAGAAACGGGACACCTGATGGAAAGCAGTCAACGTCGCCTATAAACATTTGCAGCACCAAAAGAGTTGCCAATGCATCGCCGGCTTTGAAAGAGACCTATTTTTGCACCTTTCTTGAAGAGCCCTATCTCCAAGCACTCCGGGAATACCTCAGGAGAAAGCTCCTTCCACATCTTGCACGTTCGCGTCATTTCCATGGTCCTTACCCGAGGGCCACCATACACTCGGTGGGCGCTACTAGCGTCAACGTTAAACGAATTTCAGCAAATTTCGCAGTGAAATTTGTTTCATTATGAGATGAGACACATACCTACATTTGTTTTTAGCGCTCTGCGCTGACACTTGCAGCGCCAAGCAAATGACACTATAATACATATATAGGTATAAATATATTTTTAAAAATCTATTCATTGGATATTTGGATGTTATTCGTACAATCTATTCTTATTAGCATTGAAATGGATGTTGTTTTACCTTTGGGATCTTTAATTTTTAATTTATATCTACAATTTTCATTTTGATACTTCGCGATGGGCTACTATTGGGATATATAAGTAAATCCTATTTATATGTGTGCTTTTTATTTTCATTCGCGATGGTGATCATATCCCCTGTGATACACTACACTAGGATATTTTTACAGCAACGAAACATTAGCGCGCGTCGTCTTTGTGCGGATATGCAATTAATCTAGATTTCGAACATGCTTTGCTGAACAGTTGCTGCTCGGAGTACCTAACGAGATTTATTTAGTCTCACTGCACTCTAGTGAAACGAGGATACGAATGCTCACTAATTAGTTCGTGGAGTATGAAAAATTAATCTAGATCCTGATTTAATATTTCATCAGTGGTCCATCGTACCGCATCAATATTTCATTCTACATTTAGGATAGAAAGAAATTAGATTTATATTAGTTCGTTAGAAGCCAACAAATTATGAATTACTCAAATACAGTTTAAGAGAAATGGAAGTTGAGGTTACATGAAACGTTATATGAAAATCTTGAATATTTGCCACAAACTAATATATTTTCTTCAATCTAATGTAGTGAGGTGCCTACGGACAAGTGATTTAATATCTGACAAGTTGGACACAAACAATGAAATATTTATTCATAAATTTATTACGGCAAAAGTATTGGTATTTAATAAGTAACGAAAAAAGGATCGTCCAGATTTGATATTGACGATTATCAGTAACTTCTTTAACAGTCCAGTATAGAATTTGTCGCAAAAAGATAAAGTTTTAGTTTTTTTTTTTAACAAAATATCACAACCCCTAGCGTTTTATATTACTTTAACGAACTTTATTTCAGCGCATCACGCCTAACCGCAGGAATGGCCGCCGCAGACGATCTTGGCAACGCACCGCGAGATTCCGCAACCGTCGAACGAGCGATAAAGTCGTCAATCCGCTCGATTGAACCCGTAAGAAAAAAAAATCGCAACGTGTCCGTCGAAAGGCCAAAACTCCGAGAACCACCAAACGGCAGTCGTGCGCTCTCAGACGAAGATTGATGACGCGATCTCGACTGTTGCTAAGAGACGTAACCCACAAACCGAAATACACCTTCCAACGACATCGCACAATTTACAATCGCGTGACACCACTCACGTGCCACCGACACACGAAACTGGGGCACGGTTAGTGTAAAAGTGACTTTAATGATATGTGGATAAAGTTAAGCATAGTTTGGACGGCGGCTTGCTCCACTTTGCTCGGGCATGCGACTCGGCTGAACGTCAACACGAGGTGCGTCAAAGTTAAATTTTTCATGTAAATATTATACATGGCTACGTATACTAACCGAAATGTCTGCGGAAACTACTTGTAAAAACAGAAGTGTCACTAACAGCAGAAATCAAACTATATTGAAACGATAACAGAAAAAGTATATATTGAAACGATAGTGATCAACAAGAAGTCGAAATTTTAATTACAACGTTGTTATTATATGAATTGGAGTAGCAAACGAGCATTCAGTCCACCTGATCATAAGTGGTCACTGCCACAACTTCATATAGAACATGTCTGCTATCCGAAGTCAATCATAGTAGCATTGCTACTTACGATGACTGATATGGTCGCCTCATGTCAAAATAAACCGGCAACCACACCTTTACACCAAAAGGCAAAAACGGCTCCCCCCGGTGGTACCTCCCCGGGCGTACCATACTCGGTCTACCACATTGTGAACGTTTATTTGGCAAAACTTAATTGAGCAAATCGGGAATATTTAAGAAATCGACATGAGAGGACAATATAAAATCCACAAAGCAATATTAAGCCTTTACCGGTTATTCAGTACTAGGACAACCATTATAATCATTTCAAACTGTCAATTCGATCGTACAATTCACCCTTGACGGATAATTACCGCGCCGCAAAAACCCCGTAGCCACACTATGGCGACTATGGCGAGACACATTAGTGTCTGGTGCTCGTGTAAAGGCGTCATGTAGTCTCGGGGAGCAGTGACCCCGCAGAAAGCATGGGCAGATACGCCTACGACGCCGACGGACAGTGGGTGTATGATTTTATGGGATTCCCCAGACGCGAGGAATGGAATCGTAGAATATTTAAATCATAATTAAAGGTTTGCTAGCAAACAGTATAGAGTAGAGATCTCTGGAAATGCCCCCTCCATCATATACACGTTTATAAGTTTAAGGAGTGACTCATAGGCGAAAAATATTACATGGGTATGACGCCTATGATATAGGAAAAAAACGTCCTGTCGTTCACAACTATTAAAATCTAAAGAAAATATTATAATACTACATTTGGGCAAAAAAAACGTTTAAAAATCCACAAACAACAAAAATTATTTCTTTTATAACATTGAAGAAACAAACGAACTTGCAATCCACGTAATAGCAAGTGTTTACTGCCACTCATGCCAACTCCCCATAGAAAGAGGTCAACCTGATGCCAATCGCAGGCACATTGGGACTCCTAAGAACTGAATCATCGCCTCATATGCAAGTCAGCCGGCATCCATACCATTCCACCAAAACGCAGAATCGATTCAGACTACAAACAGTTGTGGCCGCGCAACTATCCCAGTCAAACCATACTGGTTATATACAATAAAAATAACTATACTATATAATATAATCATAATCACGTTAAATTTGATAGTCTACTATGTATAAAGCGTAAGCATTGGAAATATGCAAACCAAATGTAAAGTAATAACATGACACGGTCTGTCATGTTTAGTATCGTCTCATCCGCGTTTCTTCATCGACCCACTAGAAATAATCGTCCATACCCACTTTTAAAAATAGCATTGACTAAATTTCCCTGAATATTTATAAGGACAACGTTCACGAGAGGTTGTTTTCCATTTATACGGAATACGCTACGTAATATGAGGGCCATTAAATATTCGCTTCAAGCGATTTTAGCTTAGCACAGTGTCAAAAACAAATGTATGTGTCTTATAATAACATGAATTTTCGCTGCAAATTGTAGCGATATTTGCTGAAATTCCCTCAACGCGGACACCTGCTACCCAAGCGTGTTTCATGGCCCCAGGTTAAAACACATAGAACGCAAAACGACGCAAAACATCTATCTACACTCGAGTACCTATATAAATACGTTTTCTGAATATGAAATTCAAGTCATGATCTAAATAAATAAACATGAACGACGAACAAACTCCTTTAATAGACCTGACTCATTAAAGCTGCTAAATCATCCGTAAGACCGTGTTGATACACGAGAAGATAAAACGGTTTTAGACACAAAACGTATCTCTCCGTTGTATACGTGTTCAACGAGAAACAAAGCTGTTGATGTGAATAACATTTCACGTGAATGTTCCGAGAATATTTTATTTTAAGGGTGCATAGAAAACGTAGGAAGATATATAATAATTAATTAAAGTGACATATGGCATTCGCATTAATTATATTCGAAAGTCCAAGGAAGATTACATTATAGAATCATATTCAACAGAATGGATAAGCCGTGTTACTAGAATGAGTGCTACATATTGAATCGCGTAATCTGCAAGCTCGCTTACAACAGATTAGATTTTAATAAAACGAAGCACTGCGATAGAAAAGAAAGGCTGCTGTTAAAACATTAACACTTGTAAAGCGTGAAATTCTATGGAGAATTTCTTTAGGCGAGAGAAAGGGCGATCCGAGGACAAAAATACATATACAGCACGGGTTCCCAATCTTTTACAGCTGTCGGCGCACTTACATGTTTAGTTATTTCTCAAGGCGCTCCACCCTATTTGATATAGATACAGTTGAAAGAAATAGACGCAAAAATTAAAACGACCTCAATATGAAACTTGTTTTGATTATGTAATTATGACAATTTACAATTGAAACATAAAACAAGATTAATTAAGAAAAACACAAATTAAATAAGCATAACTGAGTGAGATACGTTAATTTGACTTCTCAGTCAAATTAATGTAACTCACGGCGCCCCTCTTTACTTTCTACGGTGCACCAGGGTACCACGGCGCACATTTTGGGAGCCACTGATATAGAGACATTCCTTTGTGAGTGTGAGGACCCTTTGTAAACAAACCATGCAGTGGCGTACGTTACAGAAATAGGTCGTTGCGCATCGCACGCGACGCCGACAAGCGGACGCGGCGTATTTTTGGCAATGCAAGTGCTGCCATTCGGCTGGATGGATAAAAAAACCGGCCAAGTGCGAGTCGGGCTTACGCAGTAAGGGTTCCGTATCATTATCTATTAAAAAAAACGGCAAAAAAAAAACATGTTTGTTTGTGTGTGGGCCCCCCTTAAATATTTACTTCTATGATATTGTTTATAACGGCAACTAGTGTCCGACTGAAACTGGTATTTAATACCGAAACCGAAACTTCCTTACTATTAAAGGTTATCATTATCAGTCAGTCTCCTTCAGTGTACGTCAGTATTCAGTCTTCGACATTTTCGCTTATTGATAAACAACATAACAACCCCTCATATAGAAAAAAAAAACTATTAATAGCGTCTTAAAAATACATTAGGTGAGAAGTATTTATTCGAGTAGATAGATTCTTCTTTTGAATATTATTAATGGTGTTTTAAAAAATAAACATACGACTACTCAAGTTGAATTCAACGCGCCGAACATGACCCATCACAACGCGAAAACTCCGGTTGCAGTTTCGGTTTCGTTCGTAGTTTCAGCAATCTGCCGCCGTAGAATGATTTTTTTTACCGAAACTCGACAGAAACCGAACTTTCGGTCGGAAACTAGCGGCAACAGAAATACATCATCTGTGAACATTTCAACTTTCTAGCTGTCATGAGATACAGCCTCGTGACAGACAAACAGATAGCGGAATCTTAGTAATTGGGTTCCGTTTTTAACCTTTGGGTACGGAGCCCTAAAAACATAGTGCCGGTGGCAATTCAGCTTGTAACTATCCACAGAGAAACATTTGTACTGGCGGCTGCAAATAAAGTTTAAAATAGTCGCGAAACGACTGTATAATCAGACACGTGGCAAGGTTTCGTGATTTTTTGGGACCGAATGTTAATTATAAAAAGTCTCAGTCTCAGGTAATAATGAACTATTCAAAAAAGATCAATGAATAATAAATAAAAATTATCAATAAGGATGACGGTCAAAGAACGAACGAATGAGTTAATCGGTATATCGTTATTATCATTCAAAATATTCCGACATAAACAGCATTATTTCACGTGAACGTTTTGTGAACAAATGATCGATAACATTAATGATAACGGTGTGGTATTCAAATTTCCCCACGAGTAATTATCACTAATTGAAGCGTTAATAAAGCTAAGAACGGCCGATAAAATCTCTGTCAGAGATCATGAGAAAATGGGCCGTTATCGGAGAGCAAAGCAAACAGCGGAGTTTATCAGCTGACAGAAGATTAGCTCGCACAAGATGTGGGTCACGATAATAGCTAATTCACATCACATCAGCACCTGGATTGCTTTAGTAAGAGGCTTCTTACGAAACCTAACTAGCTAACGTAAAGACGAAGACGAAGTTGAAGAAATACTTGTTCAAAATATCAAAATGCAATCCTTTGAGAAATTAACTTCTTTAACAAGTATTTTTGGTTGTCATGTAGCTTTTTACCTATCTATTAGAACTAGTTGCCCTTCGCAGCGGTCGAAATTCGACCGTAAATAAACCCAAATAAAAATTTATCGTTTTTTCTACTACAAAGTTTTTATATTTATTTTCCTCTGTACATTAATTTTAAGATTATTTTTTAAATTGTCATTATAGGGAAATGAGATTTGAATTGAGTAAGCTGCATGTAACAGCAATGACGCTTTATTTGACATACACATGTGACATATGAAAATATCAGCAACATGTTTATACTGTCAGTAATGTATACAATAACAATGTTTTATTTAATTTAACAAAATATAATTATTTATTTGTAATTATTGTACATAAATATTGTGTCTCACACTCCTCGCATGTGCGTATTATTCGTAATTTACATTCGTACGATTTGACCACAGAGTAAGTGTTTATGCGTGTAACAAATGCCTACCATGCATTTGTTTGTATGTTATGTTTTATTTATTGAGTTAATGTTCTTTATAAGCATTACTAACGAAAAATATTAGCAGCTTTCATTTGGTACCTATTGATATTTTTGTATGTTTTAATACTATAAGAGTAGTCTCTAGCATTAAAGCACTGATGCTAAATAGTCACTGCAGCCTCAGTTAACACAATATTCCTAAAAAAATATGTCGGAGAGCTCCGCTGTAATTTGTCAACTGCTTAAATAAATACCGAATCCTGTTCGCCGTGTTCAACGTTTAGACGACGGTAAACTTCATTGAACTGAGGTTCCAGACGCTTTTGATCTCTGATTGAGATTAACTTGTACAAATATAGATTTGAGTGCATTATAGTAAATACGAATGTCGCATTAATGCCTAAATGTGATTTATGACTCAAAATAATTGAGTATTATATTTATAGAAAGAAAGAACGTATATGAACGCATATGTTATAAATCGTTTGTCGCTATCAGTAGAAGACCTTACGATATAACCATATTACATAATAGATAAACATAATACGACAAATACGATTCTATACTACAAAATTAAATTGACAACTTGGAGACAAAATTTAAAGAATCTTTAAACTCTGCAAATCGTTTCAACTGTATGAAATCGTCGGAGCGACAAAATTCGCCTTAAACTGCATCCGCTCGAGCGAGAAATTCAGCGTCGACTATATTACACGGGAGTCCATGTCGTCCCGGCATGCGGCCAGGAATGCCGATCCGCATCTCGCTATACGGCCAGACGGTACCAACAGCCCAGCCATATACAGAACGTTTGCTAGAGCAGAGTTATTCAACCTTTCTCACGACCACCATAGTAAATAAAAATTATCTGCGCCAATTCCGATGTTTGTAACTTGCATTTTATCATGGTATAAATATGAAATCTACAATGATATAACTTATTTTATAATGAAGTATCGTTTTAATTTAGTACCCAAAATAGAAGTCATCAAACTTGTTTCATAATTTTTTTTAGTAAGAGTTTTTGAAGATAATGGGTTTTTTTCTTCTTTACTGAGGATTTGCGACCCCCTTATGAAAACTTGGCAATAAAGTCGTGACCTACACTTTGGAAAACACTGCGCTAGAGCATCCTTTGCGAATGTTATAATCGTACATTGGACGCTGGGAACGCGAGTTATGCTGATTAGATTCGACTTAATAGCTCTTATGATTAAACTTCCACTGTGAAATGAAATTTATCGCGATCATTGTTGCCTATTCGTGTAAAGAATGCCTTAAATGCTGTTTTCAACTGACAAATAGATTTTAGCTTTTAGTTACTACTTAATACTTACTTAATACCACAATTCATTCGCTTTAACGACCTTAGAGACCAATGGATTTTAGCTTTTAGTTATAATTCTTTATTGTACAAAAATATGGTGTAACATAGGGTATTGTACAATTAATAGAGCTCAATCATATTACACCGGATGTGGTATGAAATTTTAAGTTCTTGCACAAAGTATTTCTTTCATAGATTTAAATACAATATTAAATAGCAAATAATAATTACAAAACCAACAAATATACAAATAAATAATAATAATAATGTCTTAAAATGGAATAGCGATATATTTAGATAATTTCTACGATTCAGGCAGAACAACAGATAAACTTCGATAATATTATGCCATAGATCCATCAACCTACCGTTTTAATTCATAACGCGACATCAATCGAACATCAGGAGTAGTGTCGCTGCCAAAATTATTTCAACCGAAGGCGTGACGTGGCCAGTGGCTTACGTCGGGGCCAAATTGATTCGGTCTGTGGCACGATAAAAGATTTTATCAAAGCGATAGGTATAGATGCTGGCCTAGGCTATAACCGTGGCGGCTAACATCCGATAAGAGACGCCTACGCGAGGAAAACATAAATCGTCGCAAATATTTACCCCATATGACATCTGCTATGGCAATGTCTGCCGAGTTTCCTCAAGATAGAGGTGATATTGAAGTGGATAAGTCCGTTCACTTGGTACTAACCTTTGTGGAGGGCCGCGGGCGTGCGTTCGAGCACATAGACGACATTCTACCGGTCAACTCGGTGCATCGCACTCGCTATGCCGTTTATACCGAGATTCGTGTATCGTCGAGGAATTTCACGAAGCCGTTTAATTTAAACGTAACATTACGTCATAATACTGAACGGAACATTGCTGTAAAAGCGTTGAACTTACGCTCCTTATTTAAAGAACCTACTTCCTCTTTTTCCGAAAAAATATAAATATATTTTTACAGTTAAGTAACTGTCTTAAAGGTTTTAAATGAATTTATAAAGGAATAGTTTTATTCAATCATTGATTGATTTCATCTTTATCTTTCACTTGATGACCCGCGTGTCGAGTTACCATACTGGTCTGAAACGTAGAGGCTTTCGGGTTCGATCCCCGGCCAAGAATTATATACGAGTATAATCGTATACGCTTAAATTCATTTAGATTTCTATCTTGGTGTTTGTACGAGTATGCATGTATTCCAGGGAATCTGTGTGGGAGTCATTAGAATAAAACGATCAAAACATAACGCATGCAAGTACCAGAACAAGCTGTTCGTATAGAAACCAAACTTTTACTGTACTCGACGATATCGTTAATCTGACAAAAGATTAGATTAGTCAGCACACAACAAACCAATGAAATACGTGTGTACAAACGGGATTCAATTTCAAAGGACAAACAGGGGCTGGAATTGGAACAGGAAATAGACAACGTGTCTCAATACCATTTGGCCTCATTACTTATTAACAATCAATTACGTGCAATTTAGACTAAATGGGATTCTATTGAGCTTTAAAACTAATAGAGGCCCTACAACTGTTACGATTTCCCAATATTCCTACATCCTATAACAATAAAAGCAATTAACATAGTTACCGTTTCACTTCTAACAATTCTATACGGTTACTTAAAATCAAACGCGCTATACAAACGGTGGAAACGTGCCAACCCTATTTTCTATCCATCTTTAAACCCAGAATCACTGGCCCAATTTCTTTACATCCGCAATCGAATGTTACGTAATTTTTATTTCTACACATCCCACACACGACAAGGTCTAGTTTGTCCTAAAATAACGCGGAACACAAGCGAAAATCTCGAAACGACAGGTGTCTGAGCGCTCGTAAAATATTATCAAAGACTCGGATTCAGTAGGTCGCCAAACTTGTTGCCGGCGATAAACAGAGTGCGCCAACACAAAACACACCTAAACACGTAGAAATAGAATTCGGATCGATCCGTCCGAACGTTCCAACCATTCAACGCTTATTAACCTTCGGAGCGGAGACGATAAAAACGCGGCACCGCCGTCAAAACAAATAGAATCGATGCGTCAAAATAAACTGCTCTCAGCTAATTGGTTGGTTGAAATTATTACGACTAAACTACATTCATAAAAGTATCATAAAACTATCAATTCAAATAGCAATGATATTGATCCTCGGATTGTCGTTATACCCAACTAGCCGTGCCTCGCAATCTCAGTCGCTTTTGAAAAAAGGGAACATGACTATGTTTGAGTAAATGGATTTTATGAAAATATAACCTAATTTTCCATCCTTTAATTTAAATTAGATTTCGATTAGTGTGATTTCTAGAAGACAGGCAAAACATCTAATAATTATGGAAATGTCTATTAATTATTCCCAGTATCTAAACCATTTTTTTGCAAATATTCGATTATATGTATGGATTCAGGCGTCCAGAAGCTTTCAGATTTTTCAATCAATATTCAATCTCAAGTTACTGTTAGCTGAGTGAATCTTCCTTCATCTTTTCTTTAGATAAGAAAATCCAATAATATGACTGTGAAAACAAAACATCACGACACGATCAAAGAAACGACAATGGAATCGTGATGACGATTTATAACGAAAGCTAGTATATTAATAGCTTACAAAAATTATAACGATCATAATATCAAACGTTATTATCTAAGTTCTATAGTAATAAATTTTAGTAGAGTCTAGTTGCACGCACTTGTTCGACAACGCTGCAATATCATTGCGCAATTCGCATCGTTGCGAATATACACAACCAACGAACACACGAATCGATCGTACGGAAAATGCTGACAGCGGATTCCGACAGTGATTTTCAAATATAGAGAACGAGATCGTTGATTTAGAAAATACAGTAACGATGTTGGAAATTACTCAGATTAATTATTTGATTTCAGAAATGACATCGGTTATTATGTACTGTGTATACAGGAGGTACTTAATAAAAACAAAATATAGCTTACTACCGCAGCTGCGCTCGCTTCGGTCACGTTTATCAAGGTAATGATTATGCCATCTCATAATCCAAGTCATAAACTATGCGTGTGCCAAATGTTAATGAAATCTGACCAGACTGATTCAGTTTTTCCGTGAAAGAGTAACAAACACGTACATCCTCAAAAACTTTCGCATTTTTAATATTGATTCATTGAATATATAAATTCATTTTTAATACGAGAAGTATCATTGTAGAAATGATCTCTCCAATTTTTTTAATACCCTGTCCAAATTCATAGCAAAATATTTAAAAGGATGAAATAAAACTCCAAATCGGTTGTAAGTATAGGCAGCTTTGGAATGCTTCCAAGAACATTAATTAGTGAGTATCTTGCATAAACTGCTAGTTGGAAGAGTATTTTAATAGTAATAATATAAAATGTCCATAAGCAGCTAAAATAAAGCCGCTCGTAAAATTAGTTTCTATTGCTACGTTTTTAGGTATTATGCTCGTTTTCTAATACCGTCATCAGCGTTTCCATACCAATAACATTAAGGCATGAAATGTAGATCTATACTAATATTATAAAGCTTAAGAGTTTGTTTGTTTGTTTGAACGCGCTAATCTCAGGAACTACTGGTCCGATGTGGAAAATTCTTTCGGTGTTAGATAGCCCATTTATCGAGGAAGGCTATAGGCTATATATCATTACGCTAAGACCAACAGGAGCGGAGCACCAATGAAGAATGTTTCAAAAGCGGGAGTTTTTTCTAATGAGAGCTTCCGCTGTATTCGCTGCGTTTTTGCTTTATATGGCAAAACAACGTTTGCCGGGTCAGCTAGTTATTTAATAAATGTCATTATTACAATTACAAAATTTAATTAAACAGACCTACAGACAAAGCATTCAAACTCAGCTTATCGAACGCACCTTGTATTGTATATCAGAACTTAATACAACAATGTATTTCTAAAAGCCCAAATAGATCAACAGTACTTCAAATAGCATTCAAACAGCAACTCAGCGTTATCGGACGCAACACCTGTCCGTATGTTTCGGAGTTACATAACGTGACGCAGACGCACAAACAAGCCATTCGTTACTGCGGCCGTGTAAACAGTAAACACGCACCTTGCACGCCCTGGACCTACATAGGTCAATGCACATTGTAATGGCTCCGATAACATATTTGGACTAGCACAAAATGGAAAAAGATCTGGTCTCATAGCAACTTTCAGTCTTATCTCCTGATTTCGTAACGTCAGGCTGTAGCTGTTTATTGCGTTTATTATATTAGATTCATTCGTAAATGAATCCGTTCAAACTTACCGAGGGACCCAGTCGCAGTTCTTGCATTGGGTAATATAAACAAAACTTAACTTTATCATAATTTATGTAAGAACTGTAGTAATGACAATAATTCTTCGGTCACTCATTCCGAGTGAATATACTCAGCACCAGGTTCCCAGTGCGAGAGAATAACCCAGCAGACAATTACCTAGTAGTGCAACCGGGTTTGCTAACGTAGACTTACAAAGTATATGTAATCAAGAGGATAGCGAAAAGTAACTCAAATAGAGTTAATTTTCCGGGCTCATAAGATTCCAAACGGTTGTGGTTCACTTTCATACAAAGCGACAATCTTAGTCCTCGGGAATGGCAAAATAGAACCTTGCACAGATAGAACCCTTGAACAGATAGAACCCTTGTTCTACATAGTTGCTTAAAAATGTCTGAGGACGGCAGTGACCACTCACTATCAGCTGGACTCTATGCTCGTTTGCCTTTACAATCTTATAAAAAATACACAGATACAGACAGACACAACTACCGTAAAAAATAAATCGTATCAGTGCAAGAGTAATAAAGCTGCTCTAATATATCTATTGCGGTACAACTTTATCACCCTTATACGGATTTCTTATAAATATTGTAGCAATAATTGTCGTTAAAGGTAACAGACTCAATTCTAGAAAATCTACAACTTTCATGGACCAATAAAATCAAAACCGTGGCACGTTCAACGGATTGATTACAATAATAGCATAGTAATGAGAAAAATTCCATCATTTCACGCAAACAAGTGAGTCACTTGTACTTGTGGGAGGCAAAACAACTTTCGTTTTCAAAGAATGCACCTGAGACGCATACATCCTATTGGATCAGTGACTCATTGGAAAGATCTTAGTTCCGGCAAGCGACACGGTTGAAATAAACCCTGGTTTTTGCTATATCGTTCGACATGGAGGGAAAGCTTACCGTACCATTGCAATTATACCATTAAACCTACAATGTTACTAATATTATAAAGGCGAAAGTTCATGAGGATGGATACTCTTTTCATACAAAACTACTAATCGGATTTGGGTGAAGTTAACCAATCAGATTATGATCTGCATTGACACAGGACATTTCACGGTGTGAAACATTACCCAAGCGACCCAACAACCCAACCCAATGACAAGATTGTGC
>MOOZ01002936.1:130565-146945 GCA_002930495.1 Cecropterus lyciades
AACGAAGAATGTTTCAAAATCGGGTAAAAATTATGTATGACAGAATTGATCCCCTTTAAAAGTTCTAAAAAAAAGTCAGCGACAGGAGATTATTAATGGTATAAAATTTGGGTTAATGTATGCCACGTTACATTTCTTTTAAACGCGGGTGACACCGCGGGCTCAGCTAGTCGAAGTATAAATTGTCAACCGTCCATACGTCGGCGGCCGCCACGCCTCGGCTACGTGCGCGGGCGTCACGTATGACGTCATCGAAGGACGACCGACGCGCACTGCGACAGGAATGTAATCGACGCGTTTGCTTGTACTTAGTACTTACTACTTCGAAATGATATCCGAAGTTGATCTAAGATGTTTATCGGTGAGCTTTAAAAGTTTTTTTTTTTGTTGCACTAATAAACGCTTACTACACTCATAGGCCCACAGTAGGATTTTCTCCTGTGTCGTGGGTGCCATGGACACACAAAGACGAATACACAAACACCCAGACCCAGAATAGAAATCTAAAGTCATCATTTAGATGTCTGTCTGGCCGGGGATCGAAACCGGGACCCACTGCGTGTTAGACCGGTATGGTGACCGCTCAGCCACGCGGGTCGTCATTGTACAATGAGTATACTAAAGAACCCGGTTAATTATGGTTAGAACTGTATTCGTATAGCATTCTATGAAATAAAAGTAGTATAAGTTTTTAGTTGGCAATTTCTTTGTATTTTCATACTAAAAAATTGCCAATGAGCATGCAATCCACCTGATGGTACGTAGCCATCGGCGTCTATGGACCTATTATCTATAATGGGCTCTAGATAAGATTAGTTCGCATCTGAGGTCGGCCAGTTCGGCCACAGTTTCATTGCTACTCTTCAAGGATAAGTACGAACGCCTTAGTTAAATGAAGACCTTACCACGTGGTCAAACCAGAACACAGTAACGCTTAACAATGCTCTTATAAGGCAAATATAGGTGTGACGGTGGTGCCTACAGAATTGAACCACAAAAGGTTCTATCATCTTGAAATGCAGTCCACCTGATGGTTAAGTGTCACAGCCTTTCATAGGCATCTGAAGTCCACCCTACATAGTTGACTACCATGAGTAGCCGCCCCACATAGTTGAGTACAATGAGTATATCCCCATGAGTTTGACTACCATGGTTGCTACTTGCCAGGGCTAAGTGAGCTAAGAATGCCTCATTTATTAAGGTTTATTGGAGTAAAATTTAGGTCTCAAGCTAAAATTAGCCTTTAAAATTTAAAGGATAAACAGACTAAGCACGTGTATCTAGACATACTGCAGCGTTTCATGCAAATTCTCATCTACAACAACTATACAAGTTCTTCAACTATACAAGTTAAAGAAAGTACTCAGATTTGAGTTTCTTTTCTTTTCTGTATCTTACAAGAGAATTTGCATGACACAAGGTTATGTTTGCACTGGCAATATTGGCTATAGTACAATAATCATTGGTGTATATAAGGAACGTTTGGTTTCTAGACCTCTCCTTAGCGAAGTCGAGAAAAAAATCTTTAAACACATGGCTATAGTAAAAGCATTTTTAATAAAAAATACCTATCTTGTTCAATGCAAACCTATATCTGGGCCGTGAACCACAAATATACCATTACTGTCACAATTTGCTAAAGATACCAAGATAATAAAAAGATAAAATTCAAAGAAAATGCTGCAATAACAACCTTTTATCTAAAATGAATGTTAATGTATTTAATTAACAAACATTTTCACAAGAATTATAGAAAAGCTACAACTAAGTTTCTCACTGCATGCAGCACTAACAAAATACATTTTTTTGCAGTTTACTCCTTAACAATTGATTTTCATATAAGGCGCCAGGTATGCGAAAAATATAAGGAGTAAAACCTAGTGATCCAATGACATCGTTACGTTTTTGGAGCGCAACCTATTGTGCACACCATTCCCTTTTTCATCTGTCGCATAGATGGCGCTGTTTACAACAATTGAATATTATTTCAAGTTTTCTCATCCATCACATTGTTGGCGCTGTTTACAACAATTGAAACTTATTTAAATTTATTTTTATTGCGGCTGTTTCGACAATCGTACTTAAGGAGTAAACTTCAGTCGTGCGTCGGAGCTGACACACACTGTTTTCTTATGACTAAAATAACAAGCATGCAATCCACCTCATTGTATATGGTCATGACGGCTCATGGACATCTATAATCAACTTCATATAAAACAAGGGTTTTTTTTAAGTCAATTACCAGATGTGTTGCTACTCCCGAGGAGTAACATCAACTCATTTCATAGTAAGCTGGCAACCTCACCACAAATGCAAGAACTGCTTCGTGCTATAAATAGGTGGTATAATACTCGTTTTACCTTGCAATAATAATTAACTTTTTCCCTTTGTTTGTATATTTTGTTTTTATAAATTATTTAATTAACAGATTGTTTGAATATTTTTTTATGTGATAAAGGTAAAAATATAATGTAATCTCTTAATATGTTGTCCTTTCTTATTTAAAAAAAAATTTCCAAAGTAACTTTAGAAAATTAAAAATGTAAGTTATTACTTTTATTAAGTGTCTACTCAACCTTAAGCATTTTGACTTCAGAACCATATAATTAACCTTTATAAAAACAACATTAAGCTGTGGACGCTTTGATGAGGTAAGCACCGTATATCCAAGTATACCAACTGGTGTTGAAAGGTAACGAGCATATATGACAAACTTCAGATAGGAGTTCAATGTTATTTGAGGTTAATAACATTTTTTTTCATAATATTTGTATAGCAAACAAGCATGCAGTCCACTTGATGGTGAGTGGTTACTACTGACCATAGACATCACTTCAACCCCAGATTTGATAAGCGTCTTACCTTGTATTGGTAATAGATGCCTTACTATCCCTGAGGACTAAATTAAAATGCCTTGGATAAGCATACCACATCCTTCAGCCCAAAACACAACAGCGCATAACACTGCATTATTAGGCAGAAATAAATGTGATAGTGGTTCCTCTATACCCGAACGAAAATGGGTTCAACCACCTTCAAAACAAATCCATTAGAGGGATTACATGAGAGTGTGCCTTAATCTCATAAGAAAAATTATTCGAATTTTTAATTTAACCCCGTAAGTGCCAACCCTACTTCTATAAAACCCGACCGCATCAACACACATTTATAAAAACCAACATACACACACTGTACACTTGCATGTACGTGTGTACCCAGTATAGTACCTATATGTTTCTCGCTATTGCATCACCCGGCATACCGCGACGTTTATTTTGGCAGCGCTTATCATTCGCAGATTACGACCGGCCACTCGCCGTTGCCATTGGCTTCGCGTGTTTGGACGTTTACAAACAAAATTATCTTACTTAGCCGCAGTGCGTTTTGTAAACGTAAATACTCGACGCTATTCCGTTTGAAGCGTGAAGGGCGGAGTACCGTGATCATTTGAACGTAGGTTTATTTTAACTACCATTGATGTCATCAATCTAATTAATCGTAGAAGAACTAACACCGACATGAATATTAATTATTGAGTGGGCAAACCAGCTAGAGTTGAATATTATGTTAATATTAATTCAATTTTATTAATTAAAACGAAAAAAAAAAGGAATTTGAATGATAAGAGATTATGATATCAAAATTTAATATTTATACAATGTCATTTATGTTGCTACCCCTGAGGGATTCAGTTGGTATACCTCCGATAAGTATGTCTCCCTTACACATCCTTCAGACATTATTCAACAGTGCATTACATATTATACAAAGGTACATAGTAAACTTCACAAATAAAACTATTATGCCTTAATATGGATAAGTCTGCCAACTCATTGCAGGTTAGATATAAACACTCAGAATGGTTCAGACAAAACAGCTTTATAAGTGTAACTTTACATTAGGTCTAATTAAGTGAAGTTATATCAGGAAGTATGTCTAAAACTTGGATAGTTAGTTGATTACTAGTTGAGCAATTATTTACGCCTAATGTATTAACTCATTATTATTGTTAATGAGCATACATGTTGATTAATGAGTGAATGCTCCTCTTGTCCTTTGAAATTTATAGTCAAAATGAAATAATAATAGATAAACTTTGTAAATATTAACATAAAAATGTTTTGTATATTTCCTTTTTATATAAGTAATAGCTTCATACTAGTATAGTATGTTTAATACGACAGCACATAATCTATAACAAATAATGCTGCTAGAAGTTTCTCTAGTCTGACTCAAGAGGCTCCACCACCCAACCTAATTCTACCTAATAATGCAGTGTTAAGCGCAAATGTATTCTGTTCCGGAACGTGTGGTAAGAGAGACAGACTTATCTGAGGCATTCCCACTTAATTCTCAGGGATAGCAACTCACCTGATGCCAATCTCCAGTATGACTTACTGCAGTAATATTATCTGGAAATTGTTTGCAGGTGTTCATATCTAGCAGTGGCTACAAACCATCAGTAGGACCGCATGCTTATTTGGTAGTTCTATATTATATACTAAAACCAACTTCAAATTACACAGGTTACAGTTACGGAAGAAAATGGATGTTACTACAATAGGGGACTACCTAATTGAAACATGTCAAGAAGATGTAACCTACTGTGTAACCATTCCCTTCAAACAAACACAGTTGGACTAGGGCAGAAACAGATATGGCAGTCTTAACCACAGAATGTTCTTATACATTGTTACTTCTCATGTTTTTAATAAAACGATCATTATATGCAAAGAAGTGAATTCCCATGTTTGAAAAAGAAGAGGGCTGCCGTTAAATGCGAATTCATATTTTTTAAGCCAAACAAAATCAAAAAGTAAATTTTGTCTTATCAAAAGATAGTAAACATCGCCAGCATTGTAACAGGATAAATGAATGATACTGCTTGGCCAAGCTTTCTGATATGAAAATATTGATTATGATCAACTTGCAAATCAGATTTTATACCAGTGTCAAGTATATGTATATATATACATGTGTATATATCAAATCAAAACCTTGGTATCAGTACATTCTGTGTGTACACCAATAGTTTCTCAGAGAGTGGAATATATTGTGACATCACCAATATCAAAGTATAATCAGTTCCGAGTAATACAACGATACCATAATAAATCTCAATAAAGCACAGTACTTGCAAGTCAAATAAGAGATAGTTCTCAGAAAAATTGCATCAGATCCCCGGCAAGGTGTCACCATTTTCCCCATGAGTCATTACTTGATGATGCAAGACAATGATAGTCAAAATGTGGAAATTTTATCTATATTGTGACAAATGTAACATTCACAGGTATTATGTGATTTCCTCTTGAAAGATTGTAATGAGAAATGCATGCATTCTCACTCAAAGATTCATAATTTATATTTAATTTATTTTTCCTGATATAAATGCTATTTGTATCAGTTTTTATTCATTGACACAGGATACGTATACAAAAAAAAACAGAACATAAAGTAAAATCAGTCTTACACTGAAACATACACACATCAATTTTAACATATTGTATATAATGTTTTTATTTTGTGATTAATTCAAGTCTGACATTTAATATATTATAATATGTTCTTGATGGTTTTTATGTGTATCCTTATAATTGAATACAATCATAATATTAATTAAGCATGCAATATAATGATAAAAAATGTCCATTGTATTCAGCAAACTCTAACTACCCAAATAAAGTACAATGAAACCATATGAATCAATAAAGATATTTGTACACAATACATTTCGACTGGAAAGGTTATAAAAAAAACAGGTGGGTAGATATAAACAAATGCGTTTTGTTTACAAACAATGTACGCGGATGTAAGCAGTCGCACTCACCTCTTGGGCAGCAGCATCGCGGCCGAGCCCTTGCGCTGGAACACGCCGTCCACCAACACGCCGTTCTTACTGTTACACGTGAGGTAGAACTCAGGGTGGTCGTACAGCAACTCCAGGTGCCGTCGCGAGATGAAGCTCGAGTGCCCCATGTTCACGTCCACCATCCCCCGGCTCGAGTTCCTCCCGATCACCACCTTCTTCTGCCGGATCATGTACTCGAAATCGCGGCCATCGAGCCGCGCGATCGCGATCGGTGCCGGCTCCTGCGCCCATTGCACCTTCGACGGCGAAGGCGGCGCCGACTTGAGCGACAGGAGCGCCCATGCGTCGCTCTCCGTGCTCCGCGAGAACTGAGTCTGTGCCATCTCGGCGCGCGTACCGATATCACCAGAGTCCACACGCGGGCCCCGCGCCTCCGCCGCAATAGTACATCACAGCGAGTCCGTCCCGCGACCCGGATATCCGGAACCTGCCGAATCCGTGTCCGCTCTACGATTTGAGGTTACTGACGGGACGCACATGCGCAAAGTTTCGACTTGTGCGGTAAACAAGAATTATATAAATCACACCACCACGTGATAAAACTGTATACATATATCTAAGTCCGGAAGCGCGGATCGATACTATTCGATGTCCCGATGCGTTCCTCGATAGAAATATTAACTTTTCGGATGTTGCACAACAAATTTTTCGCAATTGGACCGAAATTAGACACTAAAGTAAACACGAGGCGAGAACAAAAATAACCAAAAACGTCAGTTCGGCATACGCAGTTTACAAGTTCGATGCGCCATCTGTGCTACACAACAAAAAGCAACAATAATGCTTCACTCCGTTCCACGCATCCATCGTACGCGATTCTTATCAGACAAACATGCAAAACTTTATCATCGTTTATTATCTCAGTAGTTACTCACTTACTCATGAAACTAGTAAAAAATTATTGAATAATTGATATTTCGATTATGGTGAAATTGGAATCGTTTACAGAATCTTATACAGATGCGAAGCTATTAAATTTGGGTACTTAAAAAGAAACATCGAATGTAAACAATACAAAATTTCTACTTTGGGTTTCAAAACGTTTTAATTCCTGCAGCTATGTTCCGGTATTTTTTGATAAACTTCATAGTAAAAAAAGTATTGTAAAACATGTTAGTCAATATTTAAATCATTTATACTATAACTTTTTACTTTATGTCTACTATTTCGCAACTTAAACTTTTATACGATAATTTAAGTTAAAAATCATTTAATTCAATCTGTATTAATGTATCAATTTTTACTATAAACACAAATTTGTAAAGTGTAGTTACTTATAACGTATCTAAAATACATAATTTTAAATGTTTTTATGTTTTAATTCAGTTACCAGCCAACATTAATAAAAATAAGAAAAGCCTTAACGTAAAAAGTGGACAAAACATTAGCATCCGCGTTAATGGAAAGTATAACAAAACCATAGATTTAATGACGTCAGTATTTTTTGATGAATTAAATCAGAGTCAGATATTTCAATTGTCAGATTTTGTCAGTGTAATGTCTGTAATGTGTTTATTTTCGGTTTTTTGAACCGGGTTTGGTAGAGTATAGATCGTTGCATTTCTAAACTTTTATAAGCATTTCAGAAGCTGCTACTTACTCCTTATCTACTCACAGTAATTTTCAGGTAAGTCTGATTTAAGTATAGAACGCGCGATATTTAAAAACTTATATTTAGACTAGCTTTCAATAATTCTCGTCTTATGGATGCTGAAAATATTTGAATGAGTTACAAGTACCAGTGCAATAACTGCGCTGCATATAATATTGAATCCCTATAGGAACACAAGACATTTTAAAAATAATTGTAATATTCCAATTTGAATTGGAGAGACCTAAAGTGAGTTTGATGAATTAGGAAGCATGGGAGGAAGTTATGAATAAAAGTCAAGGATGTATTTACTATAGTTAAGTCAAGGATATTTTAATTTATGATACTTTTTTTTTCATTTCTTATTCTGATTTATCTTGTGCATATTTTTAGACAGAATCTACTTTGTATAGTGATGGCTGTATAGTTGGTACATAATGGACCGGGAGCCAATTCTGTAAAATTCCCATGTTTATATCTGGCTATAATTGACGACTAATTTTATTTAGAGTGTATATCCAATTCAATTATGCAATCCAGCACTATTTTAATTAAAAATTTGTGCTAACTAAAGTTAGTATAGTTATCTTAATAGTTATCTTAATAGAATTGATGTGATGAGCCCTTCAATTTGGTACACATATACCACACATAATTTTTTCCTTTAAACAACATAATCTTTTAGTTGCTGTGCAAATTTTCATCATGAGTTATATATATAACGAGGGGAGAGGCTTAGTGAGATGATAAATTACAGAGTCCATTTATTCTTAGCACAGAAGAAGATAAGAGTTAAAGGCTCGAAACTCAGTTTTTTTTCACCAATTGCAGCTCTTAGACTTCCCCTTAACAAAATGTAGCTATGCCCATGATTTTGATATCACGGGTTAACGGGACCAGTCTAATGATGCCATAACAGGCATAATGGCAGCTTAAAAAAAGCTATAAATAAATAATGTTAGAGAAGGTAATATAATACTATTCCACTGTTAATACAACTTGATGACTAGATTTTTAAATACCATAAAAAGTACACAACACTCCCACATACACAACACAAGTTTCAGACTTAATTTATAATAGGTAGAAAAATGCTATTACTTGTGTTGGAACTTAATTTATTGCTAATATGATATTACTTTTAGAAGTGTATGTGTGCCTATCTCCTCCATTATAGAAGGCGGACAAAATCTGTCATCATGAGATTCATCATTATAGTCCTATTATAAAGATTCATCAAGTTATTTAAATTATGTTGTGTTTAGATGATACATATATACAAACATAGGCACACAAAAATCCATCAAATTAATATAAATATATGATAAAATGTGTATTATCTTTCCGGTATACTATAATGTATATTTTGTTCCTATAATTATTTTAATTTTGAATATTAAAATCCATGTGCATAAATATTTTTTATTACTATTTAGACTAGAGACATATCACAGTTATACCATAAGACATTGATTCCAAAAACAATAGAATTAAAATAAACAAAATAATCATTAATTAAATCAGCGCTGGCATAAACCAGCCACATCTTTTGACAGACCGCTAATCGTCAAGCTGGGTTAGGCTGGCTACTCCTCTGTTGATCCAATGCTTCTGAGGTATATCAGACAACAGGGTGATGTACATAACAAAGTTGCTGGAATGTCCTGTCGTAGCCAGCACCCCCTTCCGTTCACTGGTCTTGTAAATAGGGCAGAAGTAGCAGGGTGGAGGGTTGAAATTGCTAATGAGTGCCGGCTGGAACCAGATGATGGGTATAGTGTCGAACAGGATCTTGGGATAGGACTCGTCCAGTTGCATCGTCTCTCTGTTCCACCTTGCTCCCTCTAGAAATAGACCCTGTGAGTGAAAAGTTTAAAATTAGTGTAAGTCTAAATATGACATATTTTGATAACATATATTTTTGTATTAAGTTGCATTAGGTTTTCTTAAATCTCTGTAAATTAACTATCATCAGTAACCTGCAATGACTATTCACATTTTTTTATAATACTATCAAAAATATTATTAAAAAAAATCAGTGAACCCATTACGATCCACTACTGGTCAAAGATGACCCCTAATTGATTCCATTTCATCCAGAATTATACTTATATTGCCGTAAACTCTTGAACATTGTGGAATTGTTAAAAATTCGCCTAAAATTAAAATTGACGCTAGACGTAGTAGAAGAATGCTTTGTGGCCCTCAGGTAGAGTTACTAGTACAATGGCAGATTTTTATGTGGCATACTGAATCTTGAAAGGCACAAATAAACAAAATTTTTGATTGGTTTTTTGATACTTAACATAATATTAGATAGATACAAATGTGCTATCTAAAGTATATGAAAATTGAATGGAAAGATACCAGAGTTGTGTCAAAAACATACACTTCCTCCATAACTAAGAAATGAAAGCTTAGAAAACATAAATTCGTATAAACAAGAATAATAAGCGTGTACATTATACAGTGACGTGTTGCAATGGGAAAAAGTAGCTCAATACAATGCGAGTTATTGCTGTGAGAATTGACATGTGCTGAATATAAACCAGGCTATAAAAAGAACAGACCTAACAGAATAACACCCAGAATGTTCTATGAATAAGAAATTGTTATTGTGCATTGTAATGACTGATCTATTAACTAGTAAGGATTCGTGCAAAAAAACAATCTTTTGTTTTGAAGAAAATCTTAGTAAAGTTGTTCAGTAAAGTGAAAAAAGGAAAATCAAGCAAAAATAAAAAAAAACCTCTCCTCATGCCTAGACTTTCTCAACTCACCCAAACGAATACACTATGCTCTTGTTCCTGATTATCCATCTGTTGAGGTTGCTGCTTGCACAGATATGAATTACATTTAAACACACACTTTAGGACATACATCTGTTTAATATGGTGGAACTGAATAATAAAAAATCCAAATCCATCCATCCATCCATCAGCCCTTTAAGGTCCACTGCTACATACATAGGCCTCCCCTAAACGGCGCCACTCTAACCGGTCCTGTGCCTTCTGAATCCAACGGTTTCCCGCTGTCTTCTTCAGGTCATCGGTCCACCTTGTCGGGGGGCGACCTGTGCTCCTTTTGCCTAAACGCGGTCGCCACTCGAGGACCTTTCATGCATGGTTGGAGCTTTCCATGCCCCTGTCAATATGAGACATCCGAATGATGAATTTAGATTACTGTTCTGGGTCTGGGTGTTTGTGTCTTCGTCTTTAAACAACATAATGTGTGTCCATGGCACCCACAACACAGGAGAAAATCTTAGTGTGGTGCTATGAGTGTATAAAGCAATCATCAATAGGTGGTCCCATTACCTTAATAACAAAGATTTAGATTGTCAGAAAAAAAAATGGTAGATCAAAGAGTGGACTGATCAATCAATATTACAAATTTACAACAATTTCAAATTTTACACAAAACATAAAATAAAATATGTCATATATCTCACCTTGCAATAAACTCCAAAAACTGGTTCTTCCACGCACTCCGCCTCCATGCTGGTGATGGTGAATTCGAAGTGGACCTGGTCTATCGGTATCTTGTTGTGCCGGGAGTAGTTCTGCAGCACGCCGGTGAGGAAAGACTGTGTGAAGTAGAAGCCCGATATCCAGAACACGATCGGTGGGCCCTCGTCTATCCAATCTTGGAGGAATTTTAGTCTGGGAAATTTTATTGGTCGTTATATAGTTAGCGAGTATATGAATAGAATTAAAAAAACTTTTAAATGTAAATAGATTTCGCACATTGAGTATTTCCTGGACTCCATATCAACATATAATATGTATATCTTATGTGGTTTACATAAGATATATCTGATATCAAGGCATACAAAAGTTTTTCTTTTAATAGACCAGGAAACTTGAGCGTGAGTCCGTAGGTATCCAGAAATTTTATGGTTTTACAAATGCAAATAAATTCATTATTTAGGTCTCTCAAACATTGTACAACAATATCGTACTGATTCAATACGTTTCCCGTCCGACTACGTTAAAAGAAAAGTAGAAAATCCACATCAGATAGACACACGAAGCCCATTACCTACAGCTTTATTACCTGTATCGACTTTATCGTTACATATTTCATGGAGACGTATAAATGTGCTGGAAATAGGTTATCGATCTATCGTTAGAAAAGGTTCATCGTACGTACATAGTAGTCTGCTGTTTTTAGACTAAAACGTATATTTATTTGTATTCTAAAGATAAAACACTATTTTATAAAAGGTGATATATATTCCACGATACAATTTGACTATATTTAAAACATTTACATTCGATTTTTGCTTCAAACTTAACTTTATAAAGTTAAGTTTAAAGCAAGGTACTCAACGAGATGTAATGTTTGATCGATACTGAATCATTCCGCAGCTAAATCACGATAATTAGAAGGTCCGATAAATATACATTTAATTCATAAACATTTGCGAACCATATATGTAGCGAAGGGATTACAAAAAATATGGATTTTATCACAGACCCATTGTTTAATTCATAAGGTTCCAACTGGAAATAACAACCACTGATCGAAGTTTAAATAAGCATTACTGTTTTACTTCATAGACATTTTTTCCAGGCACATAATGTCAGACGAACTAGTCCTGGACGAGGAGACGTGGCCAATGGAAGCGGAAGCGGCCATCAACGACATCAGGAAACACGTGAACGCCGCGTGCGTGTCGCCCAAACTGCGCAGCACCAACCAGCGCATCTACATCAACCTGACCACGCTGGAGAACTCCGAGTACTGCATCGAGATGTCCGCCGCCGGCTTCCGGGTCGTCGGCAGGAAGTACGACGACATGAGCTTATCGACAATAGAAAACATGAACTACGAGACGCCGTACGCCTTGCTCAACAGCATCAGCCAGAAATACCGAGAGTCCTTCGGCGGCGAACTCATGAACAAGCTGCTCGATCTGGCCAAGAAGTCCGAAGGTTGATGGACGACCGTCACGCGAAGAGGAACACCGTAGAATCCAGTTCTACTTTAGCTTTCGCTTCACTATAGACACTCGAATACCTTCTAGGCTTCCGTTCATAATTGGTGAAAAGTCTAAATTGAATTTCCATACCCATTTGATATGGGTGAATCTTTACTAAATTGTATAGGAGATTTTCGATGTCTTAGATTTATTGAATTTTGTACACTGTTACAGTAATTTTAACGACTCGAAGGCGCTAAATAGGTCACTAATTGTTTTTTTTTCTTTCAATAGCTTACTATTAATGTTAGGATTGTAAAGGTGTAATTTGGGATATTTTTGGAGTATGCGTCAAAGCCATACTAATGTTAAGTAAATGTAAGAATGTTAAGAGCTTAAACAAATTGTAAGTATTTCCGAATTATTATTTAAGTATATGTCACTGTTTATGGATTTTATGATATACCTGCTGTTTTAAATATTATGTTAATATGTGTACCAAATAATCTAACACATCATTGCGATTCAAGCTCCTAAGTGTAAAAATGCCTTTATCAATTGTTATAAGAAAGGCATATGATGTCACCTTTTCACTGTTCAGATTTTTGTTTTATAGTCTATTCAATTCTAATTATCTCCAAAAATATCACCAAAATATGGTCCATCCCCAATATAGTGTCAGTAAGTCGGTACCTGGTCGGTTGTAACCTACGTTTATTCAAATGCAATACACTTAAAATAAGTGAAGAAAGTCTGAATTATATTTCCGTGTTCCGGAGAGGGACAAGAAGTCTGATTCAGACGTAACAATATAGCGGGCCAAGGGGAGGGAAGAAAATTAATATTCTGACTACCCAAGATCAAATTTTCCATTTGGGGACTATTCGAAAAAAATGTTAACCGCTCGAAATCATTATGCTACCGAAATAGAAACCGACATTGTTTTTGTAACAACTTTTAATCAAGAGAATCAGTTATTTGCCCAGTAAAGTACTAGATTCTTCAAAACGAATTGAAACTAAATAATAAATTAAACAAAGGAAAGATACCGTTACTGACACGTTAGTTCATATGGACGCTAAAGATCTGTGTTCTCATGTGGTTTTTAGTCACTATTGTGCAATACTAAGCTTATACACTGCACTGATCAGTACAACAACAGACTGAGTACAAACAATTATAGGTTTTAGATCGTATACAAATGGGCGGTAGCTGATGTGTTGTGATAGTAAACTTTATTAATTTATACGTATTCTGTTGTTTTATTTTCATGTATGTGATTCACGAACGCTATAATTCAATCAATATTTTGTAAGGTAATTTAAACAAAAGTTATAATTATAACATGTGACTGATTGACCGACTACGCATACCTGAAACAGATGGGACTAGAAATGGAAAAGAGATTGCATTATTATATATTGTGCTATGATTAATGACATTATGTATGTATATTTTATATTTGTATGTATGTATTGGAGGTTTACAAATTGTCTAGTTTTTTTCGAAATTTCTAGCGAGGATCGTACAATCATAGGTTTAACGTTAATATCGTGTATAGTACACAATAAAAAGACGACTAGCAGTCTAGATGACATATTGAAGTGAAAAAGTATCCATGACACTATTGTTTATATCAGCTTATTTTTCAAGCTTTCAGTTAAAGCAATCTTTATTTTAGTAAGCAATCGTTTTATACAGTGAATGAAAATTAGTAATGTAATAGTACTTCCAACAGCTAGTTATTGGTTCCTTTTCGTTCCGCTTCGATTGTTAGCTCACCTCTTTCGACAAACTTCCACAAGCCTCAAATTTAAATGTAACATATCAACTCACCTCCCAAGAAAATCAGCCACGTACGAGCCGAGCGGCTTCATGGAGGGGTAGGACTTGGACATCCAGACGCCGGGCACGATGCCCTTGACGAAGGCGTTGTTGCACTCCTCCAGCTCCGCGCTCATGATGGCCAGCCCCTGCGCCGCCAGGTGCACGCCGTGCAGCGTGCGCGCCACCACGCTCAGCAGGCGGTTGTAGCGGATCAGCTCCTGGGAGACATCGCCGTCGACCATCACGATAATACAATAAACGAAGGAATTGACTAACTTTTGTATGGCTCTCTGCTTGGTATCGAAAATGCGTGTACATTTATGAATTATAGTTTTTTTAGTTTAGGGTATTCTAATAGCAATAACAAAAATTCAATATCCAAGAACCAAGAAGTTGAGGTTTTTTTTGTAGGTCTGAGAATTAAAGATAATCTTCAAAATTGTTACGTTTAGATTTTGCAAATAAATAAAAATTTTATTACATATTATTTCTTATTAGTAATTTTTGTGAATATGATTATGTGATTCAATATTACAATTATATTAATTAATCATTATATTTTAATATAAATATTTATTTATTTATTGCTTTTATAGTAACCAAAAGAGTATCGGTCATAACGAAAATGTCGCAATAAAGCGGAAACATATAAATTAAATTTATAAACTTAAATGTTTCACCCAAGTTATACGCAACGTAAAATATACGGTTATTTGTGTATATATTTTAGATTAATTTTATCATTAGACTATCGAACTTGTAAACTTTGATCGAAAACGAAGCACGAATTGGCCATGGCCTTTTAAATAAACCGAGAGTTAATTTAAGTGCAGGATCGAATAACAAATTCAAATTTCTCTAATTTTTAAAATATGGTGAGCTTCACGACGCTAGAGAGAGAGTGGGGCCGACCTGCTTGAGCACGGTGTTCATGCTGTTGTAGTACTGCACGGGGTACTTGAGCGACACGCCGTACACGTCGTAGGCGCGCGGCAGGCGGCCCATCATGTCCCGCGTGAGCTCCACGACGCCGCCCGCGTCTCCCCCCTCCGCTCCGCCGCCGCCCGCCACGATCGACGTCTGCGTCAGCAGACACCCGAACAGCAGCTGAGGATGATACATCGATACAGGAACAAAGTGTGCCTTGCGTCAGCTTGAAGACTCGCGCCATTTTTTTATAGAATTATTAAACGAACCATACCAGTTGACATGTTGTGAATTCCAGACCTGATCCCCAGCCAGACAAACAATATTATTATTCCTTAAATATAAATAAAAACCTTGGTTGGTTATAAACACATTGTACTAAATTCGATATTACACGAACAAACCTTGAATTCTTGTTTAGTTCTTGCGTTGCGGTGAAAGAGAGTCGTTCTCAGCTCACTTCTACCGGTCTTCTACTTATAGGCGAGCACCTAGACCTCGGCAACGACGTATTCGTGTTCGACCTCAAGTAAAATTCTTATTTTATCTAGGGATGATGTCGCGTGTCTACGGTCGGCAGTGGCAACTCTCACTTGCTACACTACTACATGCTTATTTGCTTCCTTTTATTTTCTTTATCCCTTTTTGGTTATATCTAAACGCGCTCAAGACATAAATCGCAAAAACGCTTACCGCGGCGGTTTCCTTGTTGTCCTTAGTGATATCGGCGTTCTCGTGCAATCCAAACACCTCCGGCTTGGCGATCATCGGCAGCGAGCGGATGTGCTCCAGCACAGAGTTGTAGTCCACGCTCGCCGGGATCAGGTAGTCGCCGCTCGGAGAGAACGAGTAGCTGACGGGAGAGAAAAACGCTTTTATGTTGCAAAGAAATAACTGAAAACAAATCAGTCATGCCGCCGGGAAACGTGAGCAACAGTTACGAAGAACAATTGCGTACAGTTATCCCACTTTTAACGTTAGAAAAAATATTTTTGTCATACGAAACCTATAGAATAGCCGATTTTAGATTTGCTATATCAACTTAATGAATGTTCTTTATTTTTATATTCAAGATTTTTTTTTATGTTCTACGATTTTTATTTATGTAGCATTGTGTTATTAAGCATTGATGTTACATGGTGGTAACATTTTTTATATTATCTATGGAAATTAGATCTACTACTACTTCTGTACGTTCTACTGTCTCAACGCATATTTATAAGCCGCACAGTGGCAGAATAA
>MOOZ01002936.1:162599-186309 GCA_002930495.1 Cecropterus lyciades
GGTTTCCCGATGATGCCGGCCTTCATCAGCATGCGGCGGATGTCGTCCCGCCACTCGTTCTGCCCGTACACGCGCGATATCTCGATCTGGACACAAACAACCATACTATTTATTATGAGTGTGCCAGCCGTATGACACATGTTTAAAAAAATAACAATTTCAAATTGTATAATATACTGTAATACATTTTCATAAGCTAGATTTATGCTAGTTATGTCACATTCTTTGTTTTAGGTCTTCCCCAGTAGAACACAGTAAAGCATGCCTTGAAGTGCATTACCGGCATTATACATCTTCAAGTTACCTGTATGACGTTCATCTCGAGGATGCTGGCGGCCAACTTGACCGCGCTGCTCCTGCCGCTGCCGCCCACACCCACCAGAAGCAGGTTACCTTACAAAATATTACTACATTAAAATAGCTTTTATAACAATGCATATGCTCCAAGTAATTAAACGTAAATATAAATATTCCAACTTAATTAATAAAAAAAAATAGGTATTTTTTTATAACATTGAAGTAGCAAACGAGCATGCATTCATGGAGCATGTCCTCCTGGTGGTAAGTGGTCACTACCGCCCGATGACTCGGCTTTGGAACGCTCTCCGTAAGACACTAAGAAAAACGTGCTCCAAATAATAAAATGAACTTTGTACTAATTTTAGTAAGCTGATACATCGTTTAGACCTCCTTACTTCATTATTATTATTTTTTAAACATCTATATAATATGTTTATTTTCATTTATATATTTACTGTATTTATATATCCTTTTTATCCTATATTTTAGCCTATATATTATATGGAAAAAGAAAATGTGGAAGAAAGAATAAGATAGATAAAAAATGGAAAAACAGAAAGCGGGAGACTTTCCCTGTTTTTTAATATTTTCTATTTTATTTTTTATCGCCTTTGTAATGACATTAAACGCTAGTTAGCTTTAAGTCCTATTTTGTAATAAATAAATAAATAAGACTTATAATGAAGTCCTCATCACATATATTATTAAAATCACCATTATCCTGCAACAGCACGCGTGTGCAGCGTGAGATGTGGTCGAGCGCGTAGCGGAACATCACCAGCGCCATGGGGGACGAGGACACCACGTTGTACTCCTCCAGGTAGTACTCCATCTTCACCGCCATGTCGTCCAGGTCCATCACCTGGGTGAGGTTGAGTGATTAGCATATTGGAGATGAGTCAATAATAATAATAATAAGGACCAATCGAGCAATGATAGTTCAATTATTGTAACTCGGCACTCTCATTCCAGACATCTAGGGGAGGCAACACTAATTTCAAAATGATGTGCGTATTACAAATTAATTATCACCGCTGTACCGTGAAGGAAAACATTGTGACTACACACCAGAGATTTCTCTAAAAAAAGGTGTGTGTAGCCAAACTATTCGCACTTGGTCAGTGCGGTGAGAATAAGTGAGTGAGTGATCCGTGTTCACCTGGAATCTAGGTTACCCGTAGTCATCTTCAGGTCATCATTCCACCTGGTCGGTCCTTGACCTATGCTTTTGCCTAGACGTGGTCGCCATTCGAGGAATCTTCTACTCCACCAGTTATCTGCCCAAAAATAAGCTTACCTGATCATAAATCTTAGGATCAGCGTCCGGCTCCATATAGTTCCCGAAGAATATGTTCGCCGCGTGCTTGTTGGAGAGCTTCTCGCCGTCGGGCACGTAGCCCAGCTCCGTCATCACCTGGTCCATGTGCACGCGGTAGTTGCCGTACACCGCCTTGTACACTACGTCGAACAGCTTCAGCCTGAGTGGCACGGTTTCGAATTGGGTGGTTAGAGGCTATGGTACAGGAAAGTCGAGGGATTCCAACTTAGGGTAGTAATGCACACTATACATATAATACACTAGCTGCGCCCCACGGTTACTACAAAGAAAACGAATTTATGTATTTATTTGGATAAGTATAAATATTATATTTATAAAAACAACTTCGCAAATAATGCATTATTTTGGAACAAATTTGGTAGCATATAAAAGGGTATAGTGAGTTTACCTGAAAAGATAGACATATGCTGTCGCTGACTTTTTTTAGAACTTTTAAAGGGGATCTATTCTGCCATACATAATTTTTACGAAACTTTACGTTTACGCAGCGCAGGCAGCGGAAGCTCTCATTAGAAAAAAAAAAAAAACGATTTTGAAACATTCTTCATCGGTGCTCCGCTCCTGCTGGTCTTAGCGTAATGATATATAGCCTATAGCCTTCCTCGATAAATGGGCTCTCTAACACCGAATTTTTCAAATCGGACCAGTAGTTCCTGAGATTAGCGCGTTCAAACAAACAAACAAACTCTTCAGCTTTATAATATTAATATAGATAACTAAGGTTAAAGAAAATAAGTTGAGGTAGTGTTCTTATCTGGTGGCAGCATAAGAAAAACTATTGTAACCGAAAATTTGTAAGTGCCCTATAGGCATATACAAAATAAAGATATTTCATATGAATGTGCATCGGAGATCTACACAACATGGTATCGTGATGTCTCAACGTGTCACGACGCGACGCCGTGTCATTGTGCATGCGTTTTAGTGCTGACGTAACCTATTTATTTATTATCAATCTGATACCATATCATAACCATACATATGGTTGATGGCAGCCATTCCACTTTCGCCAATAGACACTGCGTCTGGCATGCATTGGTGACTGCAGTGAGTCCACAAGAAGACTCTGCGACCTTTCTCCTGGATGAACGTCCAGCTCACCCCTGAGTCGCCTCCTACATCGACGGGAAACGAGGAAGTCACGCTATTCGAGACCTTCAAGACCCACCTGTCAGCATCATCAACAAGGCGGTCGTAGAACACCCTGTAGGTCTCGTGCACCCAGAGCAGCACGAGCTTGTTGAGGTCCTTCATGTGCGTGGCGGGCACGAGCAGCACGCCCTTGACGACGCGCGCGAAGTCCCGCAGGTTGAACAGGTAGTGGCACTTGCTGGGCGTCGGCAGGAACTGCAGCGTCACCGCCTTGTACACCTCCATCGTCGCGCCCACTACCGCCTGGGCACCGATTGTGAAAATTTTTGTGATAATCAACGTTTTTTGGTCTATCTGACGCGTGTCGTATTACACTCGGCTGCAGGGAAGACGAGAAGCGGAAGGCGTTCGACAGAGAAGCCAAGACTATGAAATATATGCTTCTTATTTGTTGTTAGATTTTTAATTATTAATATAAGCACAAACCATATTTAACAAGAATAAAACATTCATTTGCACCTGGGTTTCATAAAACCATATATTTGTTTTTCTATTAGTTTTTTTTTTTATTGAAGTAGCAAACGAGCATGCAGTCCATCTCAAGATAAATGGTCACTGCCGCTCATGGACGTCTGTAAGTAAATTCAAATAAAATAAGGGTTCTTTTTGAAGTCAATTACAGTTGTGTTGCCACTCCCGAGCGCTAAGATGATCGCCTCGTGTGAAAGTGATCCGGTATGATAAGGATCACTGTAATTTGTTTATCCACTTATTTCTTTTTTCGTGAGCAAAATCCGTGCGATTGGGTTGGAATTTCAACAAAACGTCATATAGCGCGTAGTCTTTTCATAATAAACTGCAACTAACCTTACTCTGTCTCGCCAAGCTATCAGAGAAGCCCTTAAGGAAATGCCAGTCCATGATAGTGCAGAATATCTTGTTGAGGGTGTTGTCCTCGAAGGAGTCGAGCGTGATGATGAGCATGTGCCGCGTCAGCCGCGACGAGATCAGGTTGGAGCCGCCGCCCGGAGGCAGCATGGCTGACACGAACAGCTGGAATGAGAATATAGATTAATTAAAGAGATATACTAAAAATCCGCTAAGTTTCTTGCTTGCCGGATCTTGAGGTCGTGTCCCGATCTGATGTTAGTGTAATATACATTATTCTTCCTGACAATTTCTAAGTGATCCCGTCAACCAATACAAAATTTTATTCATAAGTGAAGCCTTATCATAAGCCATACTTTCATAAAAAACTACAAGAAGATTCTTAAGGTGATAGAACCCTAAAGTGTTTGATTACGGAGGCACCACCGCCACACCTATTCTTGCCTAATAACACTAGCGTTAAGCGCAGTTGTGTTCTTGTCTCAAGGGCATGGTAAGGGAAACATACTTATCCGAGGCGTTCCATCTTAGCTCTCAAGGGTAGCAACGCATATAGATACGTTGCTACTAAGCTGACATTAGTCTTACCTTCTTTGAAGGTGGTAGAAAACTTTGTGGTTCGACTCCGGAAGCACCACCGCCACACCTAATTCTGCCTAATAACAGCAGTGTTATGCACGGCTGTGTTCTAGTCTGAAGGGTGTAGTAAGGGAGACATACTTTTCCGAGGCATTCCATCTCAATCCTCAGGGGTAGCAACGCATTTGTGGCTAACCATAGGTGAGATTTGATCTTACCTAGTGTTGATTACAGATGTCCATGAGCGGCAGTAGCCACTTAGCATGCTGGGTTGCATGCTCGTTTGCATCCATATTATAAAAAAAAAAAAAAACTTGAGGTTGGTCATAGGACCAAAGCTCAGGTAAGTCGAACATGTTGTTTAGGGTTGATTACAGTCGTCCATGGCTTATTATATTGAGCCAACCCACTTACCACATCGACAACCTCCTGGCGAACCATCTCCTTCAAGTCATACCAGTGTCCGTGGTCGATCCACTGCCGCAGCAGCTCCAGTGGAGGTTGCGCCCCCCACTGTTCTTTCTGCGGCATGCTCAGATCATCCACAAACAATACGCACTAGAAAAAATTAAATTAATTTAATAAAATAGCATATAAATATAAAGACATATTAGTCCAGTCAAATAAGGTCTGAAATCAAAATTTGACACTCAACTTTGCATTTTTGATATTATGTAGATTTAACGATACAAAAAAGATAGGTAAAAGTTTTAGTGTCCGCAACCCCCGGCAAGCAATAAAAATAAAGAATATCGTGTGTGCGTACATCGCATAAAAAAATAATTTTAAGAACCAAGACTACTATTATCTACTTACTTACTATGATTACTACTAACAGTTATTCAAATATCTATATTTTATGCCTGTCGTTTGTCTGTGCGTTTGAAATCGATAAAACCATCGTCAACTACTGATATAAATTAAAATATTAGAAAATGCTTTAAGGCCATGTTTAAAGGTAAAATAAGTATTATAATAGTATCATAAATTGTTACAGTTTAATTTTTGTTTTGTTTAAGTATATTTTTTTAACG
This sequence comes from Cecropterus lyciades, assembly GCA_002930495.1. Classification (NCBI taxonomy): domain Eukaryota; kingdom Metazoa; phylum Arthropoda; class Insecta; order Lepidoptera; family Hesperiidae; genus Cecropterus; species Cecropterus lyciades. The sequence continues at coordinate 167,832 of MOOZ01002936.1, forward strand.
CGGTGGAAACCGCGAGTCGCATCTAGTTATTAATAGAATAATAAGGTTTTCAGTCCAATACCTTCTTCCCCATAGACGGGCCGAATACGCCCTTCCTTCTTCTATCAACCTTCGACATTATGATATCTTGAGTCTGTAAATAAACAAACACATTACAAATGCGCTGTGATATTTATATTTCTAAATATAGTCTTCATCATTATTTTTTTCGGAAATTTTGCAATTTGCAAAGACATTTACTATACGCAGATTTTTTTTTTTACAGTAATGGATAGAACAGAACTTAAAATAATGCTAAATTAATATAAATTAAAAACAATATTCCAGATGAACAAACCCTACGTTTATATTAAATTCATACAAAGTAACTTATAAGGTGGTAGAACTCTTTGTGGTTAAACTCCGGGAGCTCCACCGCCACACCTATTTCTGCCTAATAACAGCAGCGTTATGCGCTGTTGTATTCTGGTCTGAAGGGTGTGGTAAGGGAGGCATACTTTTCCGAGGCATTCTATCTTCGTCCTCAGGGGTAGCAACGCGTCTGTGGCTAACATTAGGTGAGGCAGGGTGATCTTACCTAGGGTTGATTACAGATGTCCATGGGCGGCAGTAGCCACTTACCATCAGATGGGCTGCATGCTCCTTTGCTACTTCCATACAATAAAATAAAAAAATAAAAAATAACTTAACACACCTGATTAGCAGTGGTCCTTGCTGAGAAGTTAATCGTGTTAGTAATGTACTTCTCCCTGGGCAGCGTGAGGAGGAAGTTGAGCACCAACGAGGACTTGCCGGTGCCGGTGGGGCCCACCAGCAGGATCGGGATCTTGGACTTCACCATCTTGGTCACGAAGAAACGAAGGCATGCGTTCTCGTTCGTCAGGATTATCAGGTCGTTTACCTATACAAACATTCCTACATAAACATAAGTTATTCCTGTCTGTATGTATGTTTTGTTCACTTTGACTAATTTCGGAGCACATGTGGCTAGAAGAAAAGACGGGAATAAACTGGGGTCAAAGGGGGAGGAAGAGCCAGTTTTAGAAATATAGATTGTGATTTTTTTTCATGAGTGATATAGATATTTTTTCACCAATTTTTAAAGAAAAATTGTTGAAAAAATCTATATCCCAAAGAAAAAGAAAGTAGAAAGGGGTTACTGGATAATTTTCCTTATTATGTTGTGAATATAGTTTGTACCTGTAATTAAAATGACACTCATCAAAATTGTTATTGTATGGCTCCCTCCAATACAATGTATCGTTCACTTTGTTGGTTCAACTAACTAAATAATAGTATTATTTTCTTCTAAAAGCCACCTTAGCGTTAGGTGCTAGCGGCGCCTCCTTCTCCAGCTCCATCCAGGGTATCCAGGTCCCGTTGTTCCGCTTGTCGTACACGTAGTCGAACACGGTGTCCTTGTCGCCGAACAGCTGATTCTTGGTCAGCTTGAACGACTTCGGCTTTGGGTACGCCGCGTTGTTGCCTTCCAGCAACTTGCGGAAGAACGTGTCGAAGCCCTTTCTGCTGTCACCTGCAATTTTAATCTAGCTAGCTTGTTTCCGTGGCTCCGTGCTTATCGCGGCAAAAAGTATTTTGAGCGTTAATCCAGGCGATAAACTATCAGCATGCCAAATTTCATCAGAATCAAATCAGCAGGTTTTGCGTGAAAGAGTAAGAAACATCCATTCTTACTTGCAAATTTTTACCTTTATAATATTACTAATATGGGTACAAAATATGCGACACTATTAATGGTTGACATTCAAGATATGCCTTAAATCGGTTAACAGGCGACTGAGGGGCGATATCTAGGATGGGCAGCAGCGTAACGTCAACATCTACTGCAGTTACCAATTAGCATACCAGCTGAGGATACTCTTAGCAAATCTCTTATTAGGAGACGCGTGTGCTAGGCAGTGGAACTCAAAAGGCTGATGGATGAATGGATAAATTATTTAATTTTATTTGTAAAAATTACAGAGACTTACTGAATAGTATAATTTTATCGTAAACTATTCATCAGTTTTTTGCATATTGAAACTATTACTTATCTTCACTTACCTCACTTTTATAGGAGGCGACCATCTCAGTCCTCAGTAGCAGCAACACATCTGTGATCAACTTCAAATATAGCCCCTGTTCTATATGATGTCACTTACAGATGTCCATGGGCGGCAGTCATCACTTACCATCAGGCGGACTGCATGCTCGCTTACCACTTCAATTTTATTTAAAGAAATCCATAGTAAGAGTCTATTCTGTTACTTAATCAAAACAATTTGAGAGTTTATATCTTCTATTCCAGTCTCTAGTGTGGGTTACCGTTGATGGTGGCGCAGACGCCCCAGAGCAGCGCGAACACGAAGGTGCACTGCAGCCACAGCGTGCTCACCTGCGCCTCGCCCTCCAGCAGGCACGAGAACAGACGCGAGAACGACTGCAAACACCAACACCACTCATCAAACGAACTACTGAGTTTTATCTTGTAGTAAACTGGTAGTTCGGCTGCGACGATGCTACTTCTACATCTATTTTTCCCTTGTAAAGGTGAGCTATCGTGTTCTCGTTCGAAGGATGTGGTAATATGAGGCCTCATGAGGTAACCTAACATTAAGTAAATTAATTATGGCCGATCTCAGGTATGTAGTACGTATGTAAGAAGTCGCCAAAAGCAGAGATGTATACGATTTTCCTAATTGGCTGAAAACATCTACTTCTGACAATTCTTAATATTTAAAAAATATTGTATATATTTTTACTTAAATGATTATTAAATAAATAAATTATTGGAATAAATCTTTTATTTTTATAAGGTGTCTTGATAATTGTTGTCTACCTACCTAATATGTCACGTTGACAATGAAATTATTATATCCCATTAATCGCTCACGTGAAACTGATGTATCTCGCCAACTTGCACGAAGTGTGAACACTTGAGCTGCAGGAACTCGAAGACGGGCGGCAGGATCCAGTCGATCAGCTCCTGGATGAGATCGAACTGCTCCGGGATCAGCTTCTTGCTCAGGTGCGTGTTGTATGACGCGAGGAATGCTCGCCAACCTGGTGAAGAAGAATCATACAAAAAAATAGTTAATACTACATACTAGATTTTTTGAAGGAGCTTGGTTCTGTCCGGTCCTGGGTTTGGTAAATCGACCAAAAGTGCAAAGTATAACACAACAGGCAGTGTTAAGCGGTTCTGCTGTAAAGGGTGTGGTAAGGAGGCATACTTATCCAAAGTGCAGATTAGCACATAGTTCTTAGTCAGCATTCCATCTGTAGCCAACCTCAGATGAGAGTCGGAATTTATTTAGGAATTGATTACACATGTCTATGGACAGCAGTAGCCACTCACCATCGGCTAGGCTGTATGCTCGTTTTGCTTCTTCGATATTATAAGAAAATACTGATCTACGTTTAAAGCGTCCAAGCTAAAAGGAACATTTAGATGTCGATAATTGAGAAATGTTTTAGCAGGTCTGCTCTAGTGACGTACAAAATATGAATACTACAGTATTGCAACTTAACATTTGCTGTTGTGTTACGTGTTTCAAATTCGTGCAGAATTTATATAGATACCTAACTGTTCCGGCTCCATGTATATCATGCCGCAGCGGGACACCGTGGCCGGGGACGCGAACTCCAGGTCCGCCGGCTCGAAGATCAGGTTCATTTTGTTCGTCATCTGCCAATCACACGTAACCAAACATTAAGATCGTATAACCTTTATGCATTGTGAAATTGTTTTTACAAAATCGATTTCGTGAACTCTATGTGTCTGTTACACCATTGAAATTATACTTATGGTCGGTACAATATAAGGTATAAGTTCTAAGTTCAGTTAAAAGCTATTTACATGTAAAGAGTTTCCTTTGTCATAAACTATACGTGGACCAGATCTGACCCAAATCAAAACAATTTTTACGGGAAAGACTAACAAGCGTCCGTCCATCCATTCTCACGTTTTACCTTTCCACTGTGTCTGCTCCGATACGTATTATTATATTTTTTTTATCAGATGGAAGTAGCAATAAGCATGAGGTCCACCTGATGGTTAGTGGTGACTACCGTTCATGGACATCAACCTCATATAGAACAAGGGTTTTATTTTAAGTCGATGGATGCCGGAAACCACGCCATTCTAACGAAACGCAAGAAATGCATCACGCCAGAAATAGGTGCGGCGGTGGTACCTCCCCGGTCGAACTACACTAGTTCTACCACTTTTAAGTAATTGTACTTAATTATACTTAATATTATACGTCATTGTACTTAGTTACCTGTATGATCTCGCCGCTCATGAGACATAGCTTATTGTTGTTTTCGAGCACTGTGTTCATGTTCTCTATCAACAAAAATAAAAGTATGTGGTGCGGAAGACATACTTGGTCCTCAGAATTAGCAAGGCATCTGTGGCCAACGTCAAATGAGACTCTGATCCTATCTGTGGTTGCTTACAGATGTCCATGGCAGTGACCAGTTGCCATCAGATGGGCTGTATGCTCGTTTGCTTCTTCAATATTATGACGACCCACGTGGCGGAGCGGTCACAATACCGGTCTGACACGCAGTGGGTCCCGGGTTCGATTTCCGGCCAGACAGACATCTGAATGATGAATTTAGATTTTTTTTCTGGGTCTGGGTGTTCGTGTATTCGTCTTTGTGTGTTCATGGCACCCACGACACAGGAGAAAATTCTACTGTGGGGCTATGTGTAGAAAGCGTTTTTGTGTTTATATAACAAAAACCTGTATGATCTCGCCGCTCATGAGGCACAGCTTCTTGTTGTCGTCGAGCACGGTGTTCATGTTCTCGATCCAGACGGCGTCCACGGGCCCGTCGAACAGGATCCACTTGCGGTCGCGCGTCATCGACATCGCGTACTCGCGGAACGCTATCGCCAGCACGCCGTCCGACCTGCGGTATTCACTTCTATGTTTTAGACTCTTACTAATATAAGCGAGTTTGTGAGGATTTTCGTTTGTTACTCTTTCATGCGAGTCGGATTTCGCTAAAATTTGGCACACAAATCGTTTCATGACTTGGATTAGCACAGATTTAATGTGGTACACGAAACAAAAGCGGGCGGAGCCGTGTGAATAAGCCAGTATTCTATAACGATATATGTTAGGCGTTAATTTTTCATACGACTGGTATGGTAAGATAACACTTAACACTTGAAGTAACTCAGATCGTATCCTTTCTTACCCTTCCTCGTCTCTGAAAATTACACTAGACTTACATTTAGATTGTACGCTACATGGAAATTAACTATGCAAGAAAAAATCCTTAGAACATTGGCAACGTCCTTTTTGAAATTCAATCATCCCCTCTTATCACTTTTCATTAACAATTATAAGATTAAAATTAAATTGTGACCAAACTAAAAATCTGTATCAGTTACCCAATTACCTAAATATATCGATTCATTTATACAAAACATTTCATAAAAACCATAACATATCGCAAATTACCCATTACCCACCACAATGTGTAACTTATCCACAAACCATTACTTGTTATAATTAAGTTCACAAATCACCATGTTCAGTACCCACCACTCATGCGAAGCGGGATCAAAACACCCGTACAGCTGTCCCATGGTGATCGCCTTGGGGTTGATGATCCTATAGATGGCACCGAACTCCTTGTGTCTGGGCGGCGGCTTCATCAGCTGCAGCGCTCGCAGCGAGTCCGCCAGCGACTGGTACGCCTGGGTCTTGCCGCCCATGGGAGGACCCACCACCATGAAGCCGTGGCGGACTAGCATCATCTCGTAGATCTAGAGGATGGCCAAAATGCTCAACATAACTATTTAAAGTGAAACTTTCTCCGACTACATTTTTTTTATTGGTCTATCTGTCTCATTTCGCATTACGCTCAGCTGCAAATTAGGAAAAGGCGCTCGACAGAGTGGCCTTAGCTGCTCTGTCGAGCGCCTTTTATGGCTGACTTTTTATTAGTTTATTCAAATTCTATAATCATTCATTCAAACAAACAATTTGAACAAAAACTAAAGTTTCACTATGATCGTGATTTCATAAAACCGCACATAAGATTTTTTTCAATACCTTTTTTTAAATATTGGAGTACCAAACGAACATGCAGTCCATATGATGGTAAGTTACCACTGCCCACTATATAGACATTTGCAATAATCCTCAAGATATAGAGAGATAAGAGAAGAGTCTCACCGGAGGTTGGCCACAGAAGCGTTGCGACTTCTAAGGAACAAATTGGATCGTCTCGAATAAATATCTTTCTTCTTCCTCACACCCCCAAGTAAAAACACAGTAGCGCTTAATACTGCTGTTATTAGGCAGTATAAGGTGTGGCGGTGGTACAGGTGTGACGCATAAGGCGGTGGAACATGTAGCACTACAACCATGTTATAGTTTTTTATCAAATTCGTAAAAGAAGGAAGATCTATATAACTTGTATATATTTTTTTTTGTTTCACCACATACTTGTATGATCTTCTCCAGGTACCAATCAGTTGGTTGCAGGTTTCTCTTCTCTAGGTCCTTGTTGATGCAGCGTAGGAGTTCAGCTCGGTCTGGTTGAGGGATATCCACGCCGGGGAACAAATCGGAGTATATACCAGCGAAAAGAGGTACGTCCTGCAAATAAAACACAAACTTACCGTTTGAATCAAATTTAAAGGTAGAATCATTTGTGATTAACATTGGCACCACTACTGCCGTACCTATTTTTTCTTATAACAGCAGTGTTAAGCGTAAGGGAGACATAGTTATCGAGGCGTTCCAACTCATTACTCAAGTGGCAGCAACGCATCTGTTGTTGACTTTATGTAACATTTATATTTATCTGCCGTTCATAGACCCCTGTGATCCACTCACAGGGGTCTATGAACGGCAGCAACTCTTAACCATCAGGCTTACTACACGCTCGTTTGCTACATAAAAAACAAATTCACAAGACAGTGTCACCTGCAGCTGTGGCCAGTTACCATCTGGTGGACTACACGTTTGTTTATTTTTTCTAATGCTACGTTACATTTCCCGCCAGCAGTCCGCTTACTAAATTAGATAGACTACAAACCAGTTCGCTAGTTCTACATTACATAATAATAAAAAAATATATAAAAAGAAATCATAACGAAAGCCCACCTGCGAGAGAAACTTGGGCATGTTAACATCGATGATGGCGCGCAACACGAGCTGCGCCTCGTCCTTCTCCGGGTAGTTCTTCTTGAGCGCGCCCGACGCCAGCAGCACCGACTTCACCGCGCGCATGCCGTAGTCGTAGTGGTTCTGCGACGACAGCTGCTCCGAGCACAGCTTGTACGCCTGCACTATCTTGCGGGCCAGCCTGCTCGGCCACAAGGAGTGACAAACGAGTAACGAAGAAAAATACAATATGAGAGAGAAAGAAAGAGATGAGTGAAAAAGATGTAACAAAAAATTTAATGGAGAAGACAAACGATGTGTAAGAAAGAAAGAGGCAAGTAACGAAGAAAAAATGACAGGAGGAAAAAGAGAGATGAGATATTTAAGAAGAAAGACGACAAAAAAAGAACAAGGAAGAGATGTGAAGGGTATATTGTCTGTCATACTCCATTCTTTTAATTATGTTTCTCGTTACTTCTCTTTTCTTCTTCTATCCCTTTCTTATAAAATTTTTTAGCAATCAAGTTTTAAAATTAAAACCAAATCTAAGAAAATTTAGTCAATATTGGTAAAATCTCGTTCATAAAGCTAGATAATAAAAATAATTATTATCTTTATGTGGAATACATTATAAATGACGACCCACCAGAGCCCATCCCCGACCAGACAGATATTTGACTGGTGTATTTATACTTCTGTTTTTCTGAAGCATCCACGACACAAGAAAAATAATTATAGTGAGTGTATTACTCTTATCATTAAATTCACTGAAAAGACCCTTCCGCAACGAAGGCGCAATTCTCAGCTCTGAGCGACCGACTAAAGAGGGAGAAATGATACTCACGGTCCAGCGTTGACGAATCCGTTGGAGTAGAGCGTGATCTCGCCGATCATCGCGTAGTCCGGCACCATCATGGCCACCGTACGGAACAACACCTTCAGGTTGTCAGGCAGCTCCGTACGACCCGCGTAACTGGGGGATGGTTATTTTTTATAGTATTCAAGTAGCAAACGAGTATGTAGTCCAAATCATATGTGGTCCATGCCGCCCATGATCACTACACCTGCGATGAACCCTTATGTGAGACAAATAAGATTAGTCTTACATTATGTTGGTTACAAATTCCTTGCTACTCCTGAAGACTAAGTTTCATCGCCTCGGATAAGCATGTCTCTCTTGACATACCCTTCAGACCAGAACACAACATTGCTTAACAATGCTGTTAAAAGGCAAAAATAGGTGGGAAGATGTCCCCAATAAAGTTGTAACGTTCATCTGTAAGCAAATATAGAACAGGAGTTCTATTTCAAGTGTATTACAGATGCATTGCTCTTACCGATAATAAAGATTATAGGATTATGGTATATACTTATAAGTCATAGGATTATTATATATTCTTATAAGTTATAGGATTTTGGTATTGTTATAAGTTGTAACACTAAAACGCTTCATGAAGCAATGGAGATAATAAATACATTTCTTCGGTCGATAACTGTATCAGCTGAACGAACAACTTTACCCAGGATTCATTGTGATAAACACGGAGCAAGTCGGATTGAGGCTGATCTCGGTGCCCTCGAAGACGAACCGCTTCTCGCGGCGCAGGATGGCCAGCTGGATGGACAGGATCTGCTGCGCGACCACCGACAGCACCTCCAGCTCGATGCGGTTGAACTCGTCGAAACACGCCCACGCGCCAGACTGCGCTAGACCCTAGAAGATTATTTAGAAGAAATAAATGCAAGCAATGAAGAGTTCAGGGTACAGGCTAAAATCATCGTCCTGCCCCAATTTAAATCATGTAATTAAGTCCGCTCCTAAGAAACATTGCAAGAAAAACCCAGATATAGTCCTTCTGTTTCTGAAATTCCTATTTAATAGAAGATTTTATTCAAATCTAACTACGCATGTCTACTTTTGTTTTATATAAAATAGCCATCACGGGACGCCTAGCAGATGTGAAACATCGTGTTCGTACAATAATATGCATAGAAGATAATATTTCGATAGGAATTAAATATATAGCATAATGTAAATAACGCCATCCACGAACAGGACCCCGCACTGAGGCAAACTAACTAACACCGCAACCCGCTTAGTTTTGTTCAATACCCTATAGTTCCGAAAATGTATAACAGATGGCACTATAATAAATACGGTATAGCGATCGCCACGTCATCAATCAGGTATACGTAAATCATTATCCTTTATTATATATTACCTTCTGCTACTTCAAACACCCAGTCTCAAAAACGGAAAATAGTTGAGAAAATGCTACTGAATGTGGCTATTTCTAGACATCATCAATGTTAAATCGCCTAATGTGTGTGTGTTCTACCATGCCCATTACACCAAATCACATGTGTTATAAAGCACAATTGACTCGAAGGCCTTTAATCCTTTTTATATCGTTATAGATTTATACATTTAGCTAGTTAATACCATTTTCATAGCTGACCTTAAAGAACTTCCCGAGCGCCTTGTAGTCGAGTCCATCGGAGCAGTTGAAGACGACGCACTTCTTGGCGACGGCCTTGGCGAGGTCCTTGGTGGTCTCGGTCTTGCCGGTGCCCGCCGGGCCCTCCGGCGCGCCGCCCAGGTTCAACTTCAACGCGCTCATTAGCGTCCTTCCATCAAAAATGCAATGTAAACGTATGAATAAAATTATATAAAACGTATTATAAACGTATAATAAGAATACGTTGCTAAATTGATGTGTACTACACTTTACTAAAAATAACAATATAATAATATTAATATTAACAATAAAATAATAACCGCCTTCAGATCTTTAGCTAAGTGACAAAAGCTTGTATATAATTCTAACGCAAATTCAATTACCATCCATCTATCGTCATCAGTCTTTTGAGGTTCACTAATGAGCACAGGCGTCTCGTAGTGGGGTCTTTGCCATTAGTCGCCGCACCTAGTATGCGTATTCACGATCGCAATAGATGCTCATCTCCTGGATTTCGTCTCTTAGTCGTCTCCCACGACAACCATGGCAAGAAAGAAAGGGAGAAGGGAATTTAATTTACGTAATACTAAATCTACGCTAAAACAAGTGAATTAAAGTTTTGAGCAAGATAAAATTACATTTTGTGAAATGCAGATTGAACTCGTAAATAAATCAATATTATTCCTTCTATGACTCTTACTATTATCGAGATGAAATTTTAAAACTGAAAATAAGCAGGTGTACTCTCTGTTACCGAGATGACATTTGTAGTATAATTGAGAGTGTTCCTCTCGGCAGTAGAAATGGATACAAAAAATATAAAATCGGATGTTTTATATGATGGTATATGGATGGTATGTTTGTTTGTTTTTCAGTCGTGATAAGTAATACAGGATTCGCGATACATGAATAAGCATTCATAATAAATTTAAAGAATATCTTTAAATATTTTTGCATATTTTCCCTATTTGGTTATATTTTAAAATATCCTCAAACAAGGTACCTGTAGCATCGGTCCGTGAGCGGCGTGGCCACCAGCCGGCCGGTGTTGCCGAGGTACTCGAAGCCGTACTCCACGTCGGTGGTGATCATGGAGCACACGATGCGGTCCCCGCGCCAGTAGTACCGCAGCTGCGAGATCCAGTTGAAGTCCGTGATCTCGCGCACTCGCTTGTTCTCCATCTCCTCCAGGATCGAGCGTCCTGGCGAGGTTACAAGAATTCAAAATTAAAATAGCTTTTTCGCTGATAAATTAGCGCCAGTGACTGATTTGCGACTCCTCTGGTGTTGCAAATGGGCGACGGTGACTACTTTCAATCAGGTCGCCCATCTCCCTTATTGTTAGGTACAACTATAAAAAACGGTTAATACCGTGCACGTCGAGCACGATGAGCGCCTCGACAGTGATCCGGTTGCCGGGCTCCAGGTCGCCCTGCACCAGGTACACCAGCCCAGTGATCTGCGCAGTGCTGCGCTCTATCAGCTCCGGCAGGCTCGTCGTCTGGATCGCTTCGATGGCCTGATCATAAGAATGGATATTTTTTTTCGTAATAAAAGGAATGAATCACGGTATTGACGGTGGAGGACTTTAAACTATCATTTTATGACACGGAGGTGACGTCGCCGCATAGCTCTGTGTTTGTGAACCTCGGGAAACTAGTTATTGGCCGGGAAATTCCCTCAGTAAAAACACTTCCCAACGCTATTGTGAGTTACCGTAAAGCAGCGGTTCATCCTTTGGTCTTTACAGGGTTGCTAGTCCTCCTGATCGTCGGGAGACCCCCGTCTTTCGAGTTCACGAAGAAACGGGAGCCCACGATAAAAGATGATGGAGCCAGTTAATGATAGGAGATAGGGCAAGGAGAAAGGTGAACTATTGGTTATTGGCGAAAACTCTATTATTACGTCATAACTCACAATCTGCTGGAATAGGTCAAAATAGTCGAGGCAATCGACTCACTGTTGCCATTACTTTCCTTTGTAAACAACCATCATTTTATTGAATAATTTAATCAAGTGGCACTCCTCTAGAGTGTCACTGGATAGCCACAAATGTTGTCTCAAGGCCTCCCATCACACTGCCAGCTCACCTCCGTGGTGTACTGCACGCAGGAGCCGGCCTGCACGATCTGTCCGGGCCACACCAGCACCCACTCCTCGCGCTTGCTGAGCGGGTACGCGGTCACGGCCTCCGAGGCCACGTCCCGCAGGCTCACCATCATCTGGTGCTCCAGCTGCTGCAGCCAGCGCTCCACCATGCCCTGACGGATCACCACATTTGATTACGATGAATATGAATAAATAATGATCCTTTCCTTCATTCATTTATTCATATATAACATAAACATAAACGTATTCTACACTCATAGCCCCACACTAGGATTTGCCTGTGTCGTGGGTGCCATGAACACACAAAGACTAAATACACAATCACCCAGACCCAGAACAGAAATCTAATCTCATCATTCAGATTTCTGTATGGCCGGAGATCTAATCCGGGACCCACCGCGTGTCAGACCGGTATGGTGACCGCTCCACCACGTGGACGACCCACGTGGTGGAGCGGTCACCATACCGGTACTTCATATAATATATTATATTCCATCCATCAATTATATTTTTCGTAGAATTGAAAATATTGTTCCTTATGTTACTACTTTAAGAGTATTCTGATTTTCATGATTAAAGGTTAGTGTGCAGAGTAATAATATGCAATCAAAAGTCATTATGATGGAGTTGTCCAGTATATATACCGCCTAATTTTCTCAGATATAGCTTGCTAGTTTTGACCCAAGCATACATGCTTACTTTATTACAAACGTTGCGACTTAATATTTTTTTTATAAAAAGTGACTACTTATCACAACTTAAATAATATATTAGTACCACGAAATTACGTAAGTGTTATTCAGATTACTAATGGCGCCATCTCTTGATGAGTTTCGGAAATCGCCACCTAGTAATGTTTGATCGTGGCTAAACATCCTCGCGCTTAATCCTAAATCCTGTTATTCTTTTTTTGAATTTTTATACATGAAACTATCTCACCTTAGCGTCAGCCGGTTGTATAGTAGAGGAGAGCTTCACGACCTCGCCCTCAGCGGAGGCCATACCGACGATCTCCTTCGCGGCGTTGAACTCCAGCGTGTAGATGCCCTCGAAGCACTTCTTGAGGTGAGGTTGCACTCGCATCGGATCCTTTGTCTCCGACAAGATCTCCAGCAATTCGTCGTTGGATAAGAAGAAGAATCTAGAAGAATTAAAATTATAATAAAGGCATATTCCGAAACGTCAGTGTTAATCATAAATAAGGTTCAGTTTCATATGAATGGACCGTGTTAGTCCTCGTAAGAACCAACGAATCAGTGATTCAGACATAATCATAATAAAGTGTTTTATATGAAGTTGCTTATAAATGCCTGCAGGAATAAGTAACTAGCATGCAGTCCACTAGCTCGTTACTAATTCAATCTTATCAAAAAGAACTGAAATGTTTTGGAATCAATTTCGAGGAGCGCAATCTACGCAATACTTATTTTTTACCAAAACTGTTAATTGCATCATACAATACAATAAATAATATACAAATTAGAGTTACTATGCAAATAGATATACAATATACTAGACGCATTAATTTAATACATATGACAAGACAACGATTTGCACTATACAATTTATGGCAAATCTATGATCACAAACCTGGGGAAGAACAGCCTCTTCTTCTCCAAATAATCGTTCAATCCCCTCTGTATATCGTCCAACAGCGCGTTGTTGTATTTGAGCTTCTTGAGGAGGGCGGGGAAGTCGGTGGCGGTGAGGACCATGGGGTCCTTCTGCGTGGCCGCCATGATGGTGCGCCACTCCTTGTCCACGTCGCGGAAGTTGCGCGCCTCCGTGGGCATCTGCCGCATGATGTCCTCGGACGAGAAGATCGGCTCCAGGTACATCCATGTTGCTTGGCACTGGAAGATTATGTATATTTTAATATGTAATGGGTACTCCCGATACGAGGTTTATATTTCTTTGCTGTCGAAATTGACCCATTTCTTTATCACGAAATATTGGTAGTAAGGAAATTAAAAACGCGTATCGTGATCGTTAAATATTAAAATTAGCGGTGTGCAAATAATTCTAACTTACGAATTATTCGTTCCGAATCGAATATTAATATTAATATACGATTCGAAATCCAATTCGAAGTTCCTGAACAATTCGAAAAATTTCCAGAAATTCGAAAAACTTCATATAAAACGAAAAATTCCGAATAATTCGAATAATTTGGAACAATTCAAAAATTCCGAATAGTTAAGATATTTTTAGAATAAGTCGCGAATTATTTTACTGTACGCAAATTTTCGAGAGTCATTGCTCTCACTTTTAAAATGAATCCAGTTTAATTTCACTGATTCAACCAGTGAATAAACTCACGCACATGCGTGTAGATTCTGTTCACCAACCAGTGAACGAGAATTCTACTGGTTGACCAGTGAAATTCTCGTTCACTTTTTTCAGTTTTTCGAATTATTCGATATGTTTCAAATTGTTCGTCGAATTTCGAATCGGTCGAATCGAATGGAATAATATTCGCACAACCCTAATTAAAATGTAGTAATTCCGCAATAATATTAGTCAAAAATCATAGATTATTCATAATTAGACTAACTAGTCTGTAAACATTGCTGATTACAATTTTATTTCGTTGCTAAGACGACTTTGAGACATCGCTAAAATTTAATAAAGAAGCAGTTTTAGAAATCGACCAAATTTCAATGAAAGCCGAAGACTATTTACATTTTTCTTTTGTAATTTAGCGCATGTTCCCTACTGTAAGCACATAACGATTTCCAAATAACAACTTCTATGACCTTTCACATACTATAAAAAAAATCTTACCCCATTATATATTGTCATTAAAAAAAAAATTAAAAAAAAAAAACAACTTTTTTATAAATCACCTGTAACCACTGATCGAGGATATCCTGCATGCTGATGAGCTTCTCCTCCCAGGCGACCATGTCCGCCTCGAAGGCCTTCACGTACGGCGAGCCGCGCATGGTCTGCGACTTCAGGATGTGGTCGTCCAGCTGCTGCTGCACATCGTCCAGCCCCGTTAGAATGCCGACGCCTGTGTCCCTGGGGAAGTAATGAGGAGTGATCACAAAAAGTTTTATTTTGGATTGTGGGCGGGTTTGGTGCATTATGCAAAGGAAACTATTTCCGGTATTTTGATTTTTATGAAGGTTTAAAGACGTGGGATTTGATATCACTATGAACTAATATATTTTAATATGGAACGAGTAGTCACGAAACTAAAACCATGTATCATGAGTATCTTTTGTATATTAAAACGTAGAACTTTTTAGTAGTTTACAAATTCCTTGTGCAGACAATTATTAATTTTATTACAAATTACTAATTTTATGCCACATTACCACGTTCATCCCTCTATTTTGTTTAAGAAGTGAAAACTCACAATTTTTAAACAGACGTAGTAAGGCTGTCCTCACTTTAATCGAACAATTTTAAAACACCAGATTAGAAATAAATGAAAGAAAAAAACTTTTCATTTATCATAATCTAGAGGCTCATTTATGAGAAGTAAACACTTGACAGCAGGTGAAATACGTGGGCATTAAATTCTCTGATAACATTGCAATATCACAATTAATAAAAAATAAAATCCTTAAAAAATAGGAACGCACTTAAAAAAATCTCATTTCATATATTCGAAAAATTGAAAATGTTTACAAACCTGTAGGGCATAACCTCGAACTTGACGCCGACCCATTCATCCTTCATCTTCAGCAGCGCCTTCTCCAGCGCGTACTCCTTGGAGGCGAACTGCTCGATCTCCTCGAGCTGGGCGGCGTGCACGTGGACTCCCTGGTCCACCATGTCGGCCAGCGTGGCCTCGGGCCCGTGCACCACCTCCGCGCCCACCAGCTCGCTGATGCGCGCCCAGTGCCGATCGCGCATGCCCTGGGTGGGGGGAGAAGTGGCCTCTGAGCGCGGTTGTGGTTCTGATGGCTAAATGCTACACTACCTACCTTTGTTTGTTATCCACATACCAGATAACAACGCAGTTTATCCAATTTTTAAAATGGTTCTTTATGTTTGTGGGTAATACTCTACATCTGAGTCTTAAAAAATAGTTGAAATTACTTAAAAATAAACATCTAAGATGGTATGAAATTTACTTTCGCGAGGGTATCAATAAGAAACCTTTAAAATCGGCATACTTCAAAGAGGTACCTTCTAATGACCTTCTTATTACTAAGTACAGAGCACGTCCAATGCAAAAAAAACTCTACAAAAACGTATAAATCGTATCTTAATAGACAAACACTTATTCCTACGAGATTTCTTACTCACGAGATGTAATTTAACATAATTATTTTAAAAAGGCGAAAATACGAACAGACTGACTTTTTATTGTACCGCTTTCACTCACGGGCCATACGGATACATTATAAAGAACAACTGACCTTGTTACAAATAGCACAGAGCACCGGCAGCAGAACCTTGAACTTCTCGACCTTGTTGCGCACCATGTCCGCGATGCGCTTGGCGCCGGGATACTCGAACAGCTGCTTGCCCAGCTTGTACAGCAGCTTCCACCACGCCTCCACGTCCTCGGAGATCTGCTCCGCGTCCAGGCCCAAGAACGGACCGTGGTACCTGGGTACAAAGCATGTGTAAAATACAAGAAATATCTATCAACTCGCGGAATTGTACTCAATGCTAATGAAATGACATAGGTGACTCCAACAGCTTAAAAATAAGCCTAGGGTGTGATACGCGGTCCAACGCCTCCTCGATATCGAAAAAGACGCCGATTGCGTGTCTACCTTATTTGGTCTCACTTGTAAGATGGTGGAGCACCCGTGTCAGCTGCATTGTACTCAAAAACGATGAAAATATAAGTCAGAAAATAGAAAAAGTACCACAATGGTGGACGAATCGGAATACAAGACTGACGAACGAGTAACTGAATTTCAATAATGTGTGAACGTGCGTGTGAACATTATGCAACAATGTGTAAACAACTTATTAAAAAAAAAAACCTAAAAATAACGAGGGTGTCTACTTAAAAATTTAAAAATCGTGTACGAGCTCCCACGTGGCGAAGCCGGAGAAACTCATTAGAAAATAAATAAAACGCTTTCTTTATGTATCTACATATGTATATAAAAATACAGTAATTTTTCGTGTTCACCAAGAGTGCCGAACACACAAAGCTGTACAAAAATAGAGCACAGTTTCACAAAACAACCAGTAACGCAACAAACTTACTCATATACTATTGAAAGTATAAACTACAAAAAGTATAAATACTATTGAAAGTATAAATAAATTAGTAAAAAAAGAAAATGCACGTTTTTTAAACATACGATGAAATGCATAAATAATACATATTTGAGTATGTCGACAATTAAACACACACCACTTCTCGTAACCGTCGTAGAAGTCGAAGGCGGTGTGCCACAGCTTGTGGAAGGGGTCGATGCCGGCCAGCATGGTCTGCAGGCTGTAGTACACCGACACCTCCTGGTCCAGCAGCGTCTCCTCGTTGATGATGTCCTCCGCTTCGCGCTTGTCGTCCTGCGAGACACGTTACATACGCGATATTTTTGTAAGCCATCAAACTTTTGATTCACTTCCCTTACTGTAATCAATATATTTTTCGATTCGATCTCTTGTTTAACAAGAAGCAAAAAGATGTTTATAATAATATATTATAATAATCGACTCTACTCTGACTGAAAAAAAATGTTCAAGTAGCACATATGTTTACATCAAAAACAGCATAAAACATAACGTCGATTAAGTTCTAGCATCGCGTAAGTCTTTTTTTGGCGGTAATGGCATTTTGAAAATCATCGTCATTGGAATCGAAATACGCGACGTTTTGTCCAAACAGAATCAAGGTACGACACAATAATACCTTTAAATTAAGGAAAATTAAAAGGACAAAATGGAACTTTAGTGTTGTCTATATAAAATTAATCGGTTTTTGTCTCTCCAAAAAAATTACCAAAAATGACTTACGCAGTGATAGAACTTAAGCGACGATAACTCATTTATACCATTTAGTAAATCACACTAGAAAATCAAAAACTCACATTAAGATTATTGAAGATATCATCCACTTTCCCGACGACCTCCCTCAGCAGATCCAAGTTCAAAAGCGGGGGGTCGAAGCGGCGGAACAGCTCTAGGTCCTTCTCGTGGCGCTTCAGCTTCTCCTCGAAGATGGCCTTGCGGCTGCGCAGCTTGTCCTCCGCCATGGTCTTCTTGGTGTACAGCGTCTTGAGGGTCAGGTCGATGGTCTCCTCCATGTCGAGCGGCCAGAGGAACACGCGCGTGTTAAGATTCACGTCTTCGACTGGGAACGATACATCAATTCAAACGATTGTGTATATATATATTTCGATCACGGATACAACAAGTTCGTTTAATTTGAAAATCTTCAAAGGTCACTATGAAGACTTTTAAAAGATTATTTTTATGATATTTAAATGATTTTAAAGCTTGTTACTAGTTTCAATTTCTTTTCGGGTCTAGGTATTAATGAACTAGTTTTTGTAACTACTTACAATAATGCAAACGATATAAGGGATCCGAGTGTGTTTAGTAGTATAAAATACCTTATTTCTTATTTGTTTCGTAAAATATAAATACATATTGAAATAAAATATATCAGGTGTTTTATGATATAAACTTGCAATAAGAACTGGAAATAATTGCATATTGGTCTAACATTTTAAAAGGAATGAAGAAATTTTTACTATACTTATATACATACATACCAGATTTTTATATTATACTTAATTATACCTTATACACATACTTAAGTGTTACAATATAATCTTAAAAATGTAAACT
>MOOZ01002936.1:186318-198696 GCA_002930495.1 Cecropterus lyciades
ATTAAGACAGCATTTAATTTAAGCCTAACCTAGTTCTTAGTTGTAAGTGTAATGTATTGTCTTGTAGGCTATCCTTTTTAAATAAATAAATAAAATAAATAAATGGATTCCTTAACATAACGACGGTGGTATCTGCGACGCGATACGTTTTAACGTAGTGACGTCATCCCTTGATAAGTTACAAGAAGTCATCACCCTGGTAAATAAGAGTACTGTGCAGTCTCACAGTGCAGATGCGCGTAGCACATTATGAATTGCACGTGCTCGTCGGTGGATATAGAGAATACTTTGATAGCCTGATTCAAAACGCAGTGACGTCATCTTTTAGAGGACGTCGCCACTGTGATATAGTGCTTCAGAAGAAGAAAAGAACCACATCATAATCTCACAGTGCAGACGCGCGTGGCCCATTAGGAGGAGTACGTGTTTTGTGACAGACGTTGAGAATACTTCGATAGCTTGATTCTGAACGTGGCGGCGCCATCTCTTGATGAGTTACAAGAAGTCACCACGCTGGTAAAGCGTTAGAGAAGTAAAGGAGCACATAATCTCACAGTGCAGATGCGCGTGGTCCATGAGGAAGAGCACGTGTTCGGCGGTGGTGCGCGCGCGCTCGCGCAGGTCGAACATGGCGCAGTCGCGGCAGTCCTGGATGTAGCCCAGCAGCTCCACCAGCTGCGCCGTGCTCTCCGGGCTCTCCGACGCGCGCGCCGCCATCGCCTCGTACACGTTGCAGATGCTGCGGACACGGTTAGATGCCATCTTAGAACGTTACACGGACGTTGCGACACGTTTAAGACGCTGCAGACGTCGGCGTTGAGCTTTTATTTACAAGAATGAAGTAGCAAACGTGGTGAGTGAAGGTAAGTGGTTACTGATATCTATAAATAATTTAATACATAACAGGGATTCTATCTGAAATCGATCACAGACTCGTTGCCACTCCTTAGAACTAAGATGGTCGTCATATTAAAAATGAGCCGCCAAACACACCCTACCACCAATATTCAAGAACTGTCTCACACGAGAAATAAATGTGACAATAATACCAACCCCAGGTAGTTGAGGAACTCGGTACCTAAACCGAGTGCCACAAAACATTCCAAGTGCTGCAAGCGTATAATTAGCATTAAAGTTTTGTCGCGATTTTGGTGGAATGTATTTTCTTATTACTTGTATTATAATCAATATAAAATATAAATAATTTATATATAATTAAATGGCATTTAAATGATTTTATAAACTATTCCTTTCTAAAATTAAAAAAGTTTAAATACCTAGTCGCAAACCTTGAAAAACGAGTAAACTAAATGTTTTTGTAATCATATCGAGTCCAAGAGATCATTTACTACGACACGAACACGCAAATTTACTAAGAACACAGAATAAATGATTACAAGTAAAGGTCTATCACATATACTTACGACCTATTCCACTTTCTATTTTTCTCTATGAAATGATCCACGATGTACTGCCTGAGGCCGTTGACGATGTCCCACATGGTGTCGTTGATGGGCCCGCAGTCCAGCATTATCATGTTCAACGGGATGTCTCGTCTTAGAAACAAAATCTCGTCGCGTTGCTCTTCATACATGTGGATACGCGCCGAGAAATCCTGGGTATTTTTTTAAAGACATTTTTTAAAGAAATTATTCGAAACCAAATAAATAAAATTTGCAAACCAGCATGCAGTCAACTTTATGGTAATTAATCACTGCAGCCAATTGACATCTGTTAGCTACATCATATAGAATAGAAGTTTATCTGAAGTTAATTGCAGATACATTTCTACTCCTGAGGACCAAGATTGTCGCCTCATTGTAAGTGAGAAGGCTAACTACGCTCTTCCAACAAAACACAAGAACTTATTCACCCTTGAAGCAAATTTGTTTTACCACTTGTTAGAGCATATTTGTTAAATGCAATAATCAGTAGATTTAAAACCGTTCAAATTGTTCTTATAACACATCATAAAACCAAATAAATCTTTAGAATCCAACTCGAATCCGATTAAAACGCTGAAGCTGTGACAACCGACCTTCAAATACGGCGCGGGGTCCATCGCGAAGAACTTGAGCAGGTCTTGGTGCGCGGAGCCGTCCAGGATGTAGAAGAACTCCTCGTATCGCGTGATGAAGCTGATCGGCCCCGGCTTGTTGGCCAGGAAGTGCTTGACGCTCTTGCCCACGATCTCCATCATGTACACCTCGTCTGGGTACACCGATGTCAGGTACGGTTGGGGACGGTTCACGCCTAGGAAATTATGTTTGATATTATAACTTTACTCAGTGACTGACTGAAAATCGCACACATTTTTATAAGATTTAAGTGACAAACGAGCATGCAGTTAGACTGATGGTAAGTGGTTACTGTTGCCCATGGACATCTATAATACACTTTGTAAACTATGGGGCTAAGATGGCGAGGGAAACTACAGTATACGCGTTTTAAAGCTGTATTGCCGAAAGTAAATTATAAACATCGAAATAAGGTGAGCGGCGGGCGCGAGACAAGAAAAATTTTCCTGAAGTGACAGGCTTGACATTTAAATTATTTCTAAAATTAATTTATGGCTTCCTGCGCCCCCTCACGCTTACAAAATAGTAAAAAAGGTTTCCAACGTTAACAGACTTCATATATGTTGCTTTTCCCGAAGACTTAGATGGTCGCCTTATATAAAAGCCGGCAACTACACCCTTTAACGACAAGAAATGCTTTAAGCTTGATGGCGGTGCTACCTATCCAATTCATTCTATCCTACTCATTCTACCTCCGAGCATAATATTTACAAGAAATCGGATTACTATTCCTACGGATTCGGTCTTCTAGCTCAACTCTCAAGAAATCTTTAAACAAGATATAAACGATTCGCCATCAAGTCACCCATCATAACTGTTATCATTGGGTACCATTAGTTAAGATAATTTTATGTCGTTTTGAAAACACCCAACTATCATAAGCCACTAACCGTTCCTTCTCCTACCAAGCCTTTTTGAATAGCTCTAATATAATAATAATGTACTAGGCTCAGTGCCACTCCAGGCTAGCAACAGCCAAGGTCTCGCAAGGTCCACCGCAAAGTCGGGCAATTTGATTTTGTTAGCCACTAGTTGCTTCTCCTTCTACTATGCTTTACTAACTTGCACGATGAAGTATTCTCCAGAGAATCAACAGGCAGGGTCAAATAAACTCACCAGGATACATGATAGTGTCGACACTCGGGAGTTGATAGTTGACGTTGATGATGGCGTGGAACCACTTGACGATCTGCACGCGCATCTGCTCGAGGGTGGGCTCGAAGGTGATGTTGGTGGTGCCGGGGTGACCCACCACCTTGATCCGCAGCAGCGGACGCTTGATGAAGGTGTAGTCGTGGTACTCGGAGCCGTAGTTGTTGCCGTCCTGGTGGCAAAGTTGTTGTGAGCATAGAGAACTTTTTGTATGAGCGTCAATAAGGGGGGGAAGGGCTGATCCCCCTAGAGATGCGAATCAAAAACGTCTTACACTTTGAATTTCTACCATTTGGTGTTGCCAAAGGGAGAAGCTGTCCTTCCGTCTAAGATGGTAACATGAATAAACGCAGTGTTACAGGTAGTTAACTTATGTAAATTAATAAAGTATTTGCACAGATTTCAAATATAATAAAGCTGAAAATAATTCACCCAATAATAAGCAAAATATTCAGCAAAATGGTTCACGCTCCGCTCGACGAGGTCCCTTACTTGTTTCGACATCAAACCATGAATACACCTGGAAAATAAGATTACAACGCAAAATTATCTTACAGCTGTTATATGCGAAAATTAAGTGCTTACAACCATTTTTATATCTCCTATAGCTAGGCACGAGTATCTCCGCACAAATGCAGAAAACTACCGAGTGACAAGTAAGATTGGATGATAAAATTCCAGATCGATTATTAAGATTCCGGGAACGTTTAAGCCAGAACCTTTCGGACTGGGGCAAGAATTTGAGTCTTCACTTAATCAGCGAAAAAATGCAATTCCACGTAGTTTCCGCAATGTGACGGCGGAAATCAAGGTTGTGAAGATAGTGTTATTTTATACGAAAAGGAAATTTTGCTATCTCCCAAAACGTTGATTTTGACGTCCCCTGAGGCTTTCGCTCGGGGGTCGTGCCCCTGTTAGCTCCCTTCCCCCGCACGTTCGGATTTAAATGACAGTAATTTAATCATAACCACCTGAACCGACACATTAATGTGTATGAAAATACACGCACAATATATATATAACCTATCCTGTTGTCGATCAACACAGTCAGGTTTAACACGACTGTGTTAATTTTCAGTCAAATAGTAAAATACATCAGTCACAATCTTCACAACCGCGCGCCTATTCACGCCTAGTAACAACAAATTGACCATAAAACAACGTACCCAAAGAATTGCTCCACTTGGAAGGTAGAGGCCTTCTTGCTCTTCGCGACGTACACGGACCAGTGGCGACGCATCTTGACCATCGTGTCGGCTACGTCGATCAGCCAGTTGTCCAGCAGCTCGGCTCTGGTCTCCGCGCAAAGCTTCATCAGCTTCTCGGTGAACTCTGACGGGTATTGGGGGAAGGGGATCTCCTCTTGCATCTTGTTCATGTCGCAGATGTACATGTTTTGGTATCTGTTAATTGTTGGATTTTGTACATGTTTTTTCGCGTTGTTATATAATAAAAACAACGTATATGAAATGAAGACTTGTTAAAATATTAAAATTTTAGAGTACTTTAGTAGAAACCATTAATACAATAGGGGTTTGGTAGATTGTTAGTTAGTCCTAGAAATATATTAGACCCACTTATGGTCATGTGTTATACCTTTTCAGAATCCCTATTAACTGCGCCAAAACTTGTAATACAGGGTCACTTTTCGGTAGAGTAGGTTTTTTCACAGTGGGGTCCGAAGTAAATAAAAAGTTATGATTTGAGAAAATATGTTTTCGTAAAACTTAATATTATTTTTAATTAACACACATACACACACACTCATTAGTACCAATCTAGTGACAAGTATGAAAAAGATACAGGGTGTAGAATTTTTCGAATTTCAATAAGAATTAGTAAAAAAAGTAAATTTTCTCATAAAAACAAAAAATAAATTATAACTCTGCAGGCGTTGAGCTTAAGGTCCTCCCGTAGAACAATTGTTTGCTGCTGATGACCCCATCTAACCTCTAGTTGCGTTTGATCCACGACTTTTTGGCCACCCTGTATATGTATATATTTGTTTTTTTTTTATTCAATTTAATCAAAATTCTCGATCTTTGAGACTTTTGGAATATATTAGTGACATTCAACATTTCATTTCATAGATGTATATGAATATTTTTAATTTATATTGGAACATAATTTATCCAAGACTTAAAAGTAAATTTTTCATAAAATCTACTGGAGTTTTACTTTAAAAAAAAAACAAACATCACTCGAATCACGTAGTAGACTTTATCATAGATGCCGCACCGATGCCCTGCAGCGCTCACCTGTCGTGCCACAGCCGGCGCAGCTCCAGGAGCACGGGGTTCCCCTCGTAGTAGCGGTAGGCGAGCGCGTGTCGCGCGCGCACGGCGGCGGCGCGCCACGGCGCCGGCGCGCGCACGCACAGCGCCGGCCACGGGACCGGCAGGAACGCTATGCGCAGGCGCGCGCGCTCGCCCTCGTCCTCCAGGATGTACGACAGGAGACATCTGGGGGACAGGTCTTATGGTGTGTTACTACTTCCAGAGACAAATGTTTTAAGATAATCTTAAAGTGATGATAAACTGAAAATTTTAATTCCATATAGTAAAACCGAAAGAATATATAAAAAATAGGAGAGAATGACCACTGAATTTATGAATAGAAATAAGTTCTCATTTAGTTTTAACAAAATCTGGGATAAAAATGTTTATTTTAGATTTCTCTAATATGGTACGTAATATCGTATTAAGGCTTTAAAGCTACAGTACTAATTAAATCAAGTATATGTGTAAATATAAGCTACTTTGTTATATTGTTGTTATGTATTTAGAACTGTAATGTAATTTTATTAACAGTACCTTTCGCTTAAATATTGAAATGTACAATTTTTGCAGTAAATATTCAAAATAGGAAATTTTATATGTTTAGATTACAAGCTATTGTACAGCACAAATCAAAGTCACGGCATTGCTGTAAATAAGAAAAAAAATATTTTCACACTACCAAGAGCCAAAAAAATTGTCAGTAGCCACACGAACCTATCTATGTGCGGTCATAACAGATACCTCCTCATAGCCTGAACAAACAGCTCCTTGATCTCGGCCTCGCTCTGCCTCACGCAGGCCTGGTACGTGAGCACCATGAGCCGCCGCTTGATGGCCGCCGTCTGCCTGTCCACCTGCAGCTTCGCGCGCTTGTACAGGTGCTGAGGGTACTCCGGCAGATGCTTGTCTGATAGCGACTGGAAGTTACACACGGACGATAATACATTAGTCTGGAAAATTTGCAACATACCGTTATTTTCTG
Organism: Cecropterus lyciades; assembly: GCA_002930495.1. Classification (NCBI taxonomy): domain Eukaryota; kingdom Metazoa; phylum Arthropoda; class Insecta; order Lepidoptera; family Hesperiidae; genus Cecropterus; species Cecropterus lyciades. Next base: position 192,810 of record MOOZ01002936.1, read on the forward strand.
ACATTGTGACATGAAGCGCATAACTTTACTAGTCATGGGCGTTTATAGGACAGGGTGGCGTAGCGCAGACGAGAAAAGAAAAAATTCATAAAAATAAGCAGACTTTTTTTGTTAACAAACTTCGGAGTCTATTAATTACGGAATTCATCGTAGTATAAAATCAGAAAATCTGAATTATAATGACCAGAATTCAATAAGTATCATTATAAGCTATCATAAATGTAAGAGTAAAGGTCATAAGTGTTGTTATACTTTCTCGGAAGTCATAGACAAGCGCAATTTAAATTTATCATTACCTTTGTGTCTCAAGCTCTTAAGTACGCAAACATTTTTTTTATATTAAAAATACTAATTGTGGCGTCTTCCTAAAATCTCAATTAACCAGGCTAGATTTTAAGCAATGTGCATTTATAGCTTAGTACTTAAAAATGACGACAGTAAAATTTGTACAATAAACACTAATTTTACTAAAATTATTTAATAAAAAAAATCTTTTCTTACTTTGCCATGGTTCCATAATATTTTTGAAACTCAGATACTACTCACGACATTTAAATAATACTGAATTCTCTCCAGGTCCTTGGGATGAATATATCTGTAATGCTCTTCCTCGGTGACTTTTATCATTTCCAATTTTTGCTGATCGGGATCTCGGGGCAGTTCGAACTCCAATTTCGCTAAATGTCTGTGAAGAAGCCAGAGTATATAGCAATAGTATTTTCGCAGTACAGAGTGAAGATTCTATATATTCGAAGAATGAGTTTGATATGAGTTTAACATTGAATGTTCTGGTTTGAAAAGTGTAAAAAATATTCAAGATTTTCATTTTTATCCTCGGGTAATGCATTTGAAATCAATTTCCAAAAAGACTCACTCTCCTAAGTTCCAGATACGTCATTTATATTTCCATGTACGGTAGTGACAAGTTGGTCTGGCTTGGACCTTTATTATATAATATGGAAGTAGCAAACGTCATACAGTATAGTAGCAGTGTGAGTAAGTGGCTACTGCCGTCAATGGACATCGTTAATCAACCACACGTAACCACACGTCTTGCCTGAGTTTAACTACAGATGCATCGCTACCACTGAAAACAAAGTTGGAATGCCTCATATAAGTTTGTCTACCACACCCTTAAAAACAGAACACACTAGCGGATAACACGATCCCACCAAAAACATTTCATGTAAAATGTTGCCAAGACGACCACATAAGGTTTGCTCTGTAAAAAAGATATCAGATCTCATGTAGAGCCAAGCTTCTGAATCTACACGGCCTAACTCTACCGACCCTAATGTCACAAATTCTACATATCAGTAAAAATGTGTGGCTTGGCTGTTTCATTACTTACTTCAGAAACTAAATATTCGCATCACCTCCACGACGGTAGCGAACCAACAAGACTTCTACCACCTTTAAATCTAGAATTACATAATCACTTACTACTTCTATTTATACATAAAAAGACCGCTTAAACATATACGCATATGTTTTCCTTACTTCTTCAATGCTTCTTTTGCGGCTAACTCCGCAGCTTCCTTCTCTTGCCGCTTCTTCTCTATTCGCTTTCTCTTTGCCTCTGCTATTGCGGCCTTTCTTCTCTCATACGCACCAGATACTAAATCTTCTAATAACACTAGACCTATTAAGAAATCGACATGTTTTGGTATAACTTTAAAGTACCAAACAAGCATGCATTCCATAGTAAGTGGCCTCCGTTCCCGGTGGATATCCGAAAACAAATTCATATTGAACAGGGGTTTTATCTAAAGTAAATCACAAGTGCGTTGCTGCTATGAGCGACAAAGATGGTTGCCTCATATGAAAGTGAGCGGATAACTAACACCCTTCCAATGAAACGCAAGAACCATTTCACGCTAGAAGCAGGTGTGGTGGTGGTTTATCCCCATGAAACCAAACTCGTTCTACCGCCTTGCAATGCGTAAAAAAAAACATATCAAATTTGAGTAATAATGAAGAATCAATCTAATTGTATTATTTACATGTTTCTAGGTATTCAATCTGGGTAGTTGCTGATGTTGCGTCAATTGAATCGTAACTATACATGTAACGTTAAACAAGATAAAGAACTTGATACATTCTTTAAACAAGAACACACTTAGCTACATTTTTAATAATTTGCCAGTTACAATGTTTTTTTTTTCATATTGTGACTACATTGAATATTGCACCTTTCTGCAATTTATTCTTATCCCTCTCCCTCTGCAGCGCGTCCAGCCTCTCGCTCTCCCGTTGAGCCCAGGACTTGAGCGGCGGGAACTGCAGCTCCCCGCGGGGGCCGAGCGGCCCGTACAGCTGCGGCGGCGGCCGGCGCCGGGGCGGCATGTTCGGCGTCCTCATGCTCTTGGTTGCTGGGGTGTAGCAGTTGCCTGTGCGTACAATAACACTCTGTATTCACTTTACATTTTGTGTTTAAGTCGAAAATACTTCATTCGCTTTGGTTTAAAAACATATTTTCAAATAAAAACTTTATTATTGCTTATCAATAAAATTAAATAACTTACCATTTAATAGAATTACAAAATTATAGACTTTCTTGTACATAAAATATGTAGAAACGTCTGAAATCTAATAGTCGTCAAAGTTAATGTCGGACAGCAAAGAAAACTTCTAGTGTTTACATATAACAACAAACATTTTTTTTATATTATTGTAGTGGCAAACGAGCTCGCAGTCTAACTGACAGTAAGGAATCACTGTCACCCAACGACATCTGTAATCAATCCCGTATAAGATTCTTACCTGAGTCTTACCTTATGTTAGTCATAAATGCGCTACTTCTTAGTACTAAGTTGGAACTTCTTGAATAATGCTGTGTGTTACGCTGGCTCCATAGTTGAACCGCAAAGAGTTCTAGCACGATATAGAAAATAAACTATAAATATAAAGATACATCTGCAAATATGGTACGCTTACTCGAACCAATCAACGCGCAAATTTCTACGCCCTAATACCGTGGCCAGTTCACATTCATATTAGTACTTAGTCTTTGGTTACAGTAAAATACCTTAGATTTTTTTGGCAAAAAGAGATATCACGCCGAGTTCATTCAATTCATCATGACTGGATAGCGACCATGCTATGATAGCCTTAACTCGAAGCTTGCATGTATGCAGGATGTTAATAACGCTTCGGTAAAATTCAAAAGCTGATAAGCAACCACATATTGACCTATAGAATCGGCAGGCTTCTTGTGATCAAAGCTGTCTCGATACGGCACTCCTTTCGTCCACGACTTCGCTTGCATCAGAAGAGGAAATTCGCTACACCCGCCTTCGCTTTCACCTGAAAACTTTTATTTTTTTATTTCTCAATTCAGACGAACTCGTGTGTACGAGTCGATCCAGCCATCCATCCATCCATCAACTTTATAAGGTCCACTGCTGGATTTAGGCCTCCCTTGATAGAAGTCTTTGCATTGACTATTGAATCACAGCTACTTTCAAGCGTGATCAATAAAGAGTGATACTATTCAAGACCGATGCCATACAGCACTTGTGTACGAGTAAATCGTAAGTGTATTAAAAAGTAATCTAGGGCCAGACGTTCTCTTTATAAATTTACACCCGTCGTAGACCCTTTGAGCAATTCTAACGCATACGACAAGGGTTGATCACTTATTCGTGTATATCTTACCGCCTTCAGGTAGGTATCTTCAGGTAATAGGCTAAGGGCAAGGTTCCCAAAGTTATGGGAAGGCTTCCGTATAATAGCAGGACAAAAATGAACCACTTATATTCGATTTACTTGTAAGCCATATATATCTAAATAAATATTTGTTCCGGAATTCTAAATACACATCTGCTATTTGTATTTCCCCATCACAACCACAAGTGTGAACTAAAATGACATGACCATGAATAATCTCCTTCGTTTTCAAGTTTTAACAAAATGATCACCTTCAGGATAATAATTCTTCGCGGCACGAACTAGTTCGCTGTCCCTGTCCAACTCGTCATCATACCCGGCGCGGGGGACCCAGGGCAGGGCGGGTTCCTTCCTCGCCGTGGGCGGTACGAAGCGAGAGGGACACTTCGCTGCCCGGGAACTGGAGAGAGTTGGTTTGCGCATCGCGGGACGTTTGCGGTCACCGCTCGCCATCGTACTGCTAAATAAGGAGTAAAATTAAAGTAAATAGCAAATAACATCCTTGGATTGTTTTATATCAAAGTTTGTTTTATTCCAAACGAGCATGTTGTTCCCCTGAATGTAAGTGACATCATATCAACCCCAAATAGGATAAGAGTCCTCTAAGAATAGTTACATTACGTCTCCTTGCGACCTTGTAGAAATGCCTTGTATAATTATCTCTATAACCTATATAATATTGGACGGTTATTGCCACCCATAAACGCAACATCGCTATTGATGAGTCTTCCAGATTGGACATGGTAGCTACCTAAAATCCATGTAAAGCTGTCCTTGATGATGTTGCTGAAACATCCTTGATACAAACAACCGTGTCTACATTATCATAACCATTCTAACCAGGACCCAGCAGCTTTGAGTTTCGGTAGTATATGTAACTAAAAAACCAAAAAATAGGTTTAAAACATACTTTGGATATTTTTGAATTATTTCAAACTTACCTAAATTTCTTGCAGTGTTTTTACTGGTAACGACTATTTTAACATTTTTCTGCACAAACAGATCCCTAGTTTGGCTTGTCAACAACTTTTTGAGATAAGATGCCAAGCGAAGTGTTGTCTAGGAAACCGGCGTTGTCATAGTTTTAATTTAATATTCAACCAGTTTATTACTTTTCATGTTTAAGTGTTTAATTAAATAGAAGAAGCAAATGAGCATACAATACAGTCCACCTGACGGTAAGTGACCACTGTCGCCAATAGACTTCTCAAACAATTCTAGATAGGATTGGAATTCTGCCTAAGGTCGCTACAGGTAGGTTGTTGCCGCTAAATTAAAATTAGAAGGTCTTAGATAAGTATAGCCTACTTTACTATGCCGACACACCGTCAGTACATTTAAATCTATGTATCCGGCATCACACTACCGTTAGCTATCATTTTTGGATGTTATTAGGAAAAACGTATTATGATTTTACACATATTTTATCTAAATACTAAGACTATATGAGGTAGCCAAGCGTGTTCAATGACGTAACTGAAATAAACTTCGCAATACTATGCAATATTTGGCACCTTCATTGTTTGCTCATTAGAAAAATACTATATTCCTGTTATTTATAGTGAAATAATATTTGTAAAATCGTTTCTAAAAATAGACAGTTTCACAGCAGACACCAAAACAGTAAACACTAAAGCACGGACACGAATCGCATTAGTTGGGCATCTGTAACAGCTGCAATCCGACGTCACTTAAAGTTATTGTGTCTGCAATACTCAGTTCACATCAGGTGGACTGTAAGCTCGTTGGCATATAAGAAATTACTGGTCCGGCGCTCTAAAAATAAAACAAAATAAATACAATAATAAAATGATACAATTCAAATAATTTTGTAAACGTTTATTACCATAAAATATTGTCATGCACAACTTTAGTCAAATGCACAATTAGTATCACAAACAACGTATATAAGTTTTAATTTATTCAGAAATTATTTATGAATTTTCTGATCACATAAATATTGATACAAAATTGATTTATAAAAATTTACAAATGTACAAAAATGTTTTACATATAGTATATGATATGTGATGTTATATACAATTTGAACAATCTAAGAATACATAATTATGATAATTAAATTGATTACAATTTTGGCACAAAAATAGAAAATTATTAAATTCGTTATGTATTAAAATTATATTTTGAATAAAAGCCTCAATATTGCTTATCAATAAAATTAAATACAGTATATTGGAAGACAATTTATTGAATTTTG
>MOOZ01002936.1:217045-243036 GCA_002930495.1 Cecropterus lyciades
TGGCCACATTGTTCCGGAGAGTCAGATTGCGCCGGATCCCTGCTGTCTTCATTTCTACATCTTCAATTTCATTCTCATCCTCCATGTTTGAAAATTGCTGAAAATTGTTTATGAAAATTAATTATTATTAGTAATATATTTTAAAATCATTATTAGTAATCAGAGAAAAATATAAGTGGTCTCAAGTAGGATTAAAATCCCACATATGTTTGATGGATGATAATCCCACTTACATCTCAATTTAGTGCAAGGGGTGCACTAAGTTGATTTGCATCATATAATTATTCCTCCCATATCACCATACCAGAAGTGCTTGAAACTAGTTTTATATGGCAAAAATTTATAAAGCCTTTCAGTACCAGGATCTTTTTATTCACCTACCTGGCTTGATAACTTACAGTATCAGCTTTCTATGACTAAGGTAGAAGTTAGAACCCACAAACTAATATGATTATTAGAACATTAACTAACATTGGAGACTTTTTTTTTATAGATTGGAAGTAGCAAACGAGCATGCAGCCCACCAGATGGTAAGTGGTTACTGCCGCCCATGGACATCTGTAAATAATCCTAGGTAAGATCAAAGTCTCATCTAAGGTTAGGCACAGATATCTGTAAACAACCCTAGATAAGATTAAAGTCTTACCTAAGGTTAGCAATAGATGCGTTGCTACCCCTGAGTACTAAGATGAAATGCCTCGGAAAAATATGTCTCCCTTACCACACCCTTCAGACCAGAACACAACAGCGCATAAGACTGCTGTTATTAGGCAGAAATAGGTGTGGCAATGGTGCTTCCGGAGTCGAATCACAAAGAGTTCTACCACCTTCAAAGACTAAAACTACTATTCAATTTGGAATAGTTTTTAATAGATAAAAAACACAATGACTAATGCACTGGAGTGGTATACAAGTGAAACTTAGGAAACATTCTATTACATTGAATACTTTCAAAGATATCAATTTCATTTTACCTTATCTCACGATGCTCTAATATAAAACACGATTTATTCGAAGATCTTAAAACAGATACTGTTTAATTTATGAAGCTACAATACAAAAATATTTAGATATAAACCGTAAAACATGTATTACTCACAAATCTATTTATACACAGGTTATTTTATGTTGAATTTGTGTTCACTGTTCAAAAGTACACAATGTAAAATATCTCAAAATTTATTTCATGGAAAATGAAAGCAATGAAAGTTAGTAATTTATGTTATCAGATAACATCACATAAAGATAATTTCCTTCCTCACAACATAAATTAAACTTCCTACTTTAAACTTAAATCGAAATTTAATTCATCTTTATTAAAAATAAATAAACAGGATAATATTTTACATTTTCCTTCTCATTCTTGTTTTGGTTTTTGTAATACTGATTTTGTTTTTATTATTGTATCGATATTAATTCATTGTTAAATTCGATTGTTATAGATAGAATCGATTAAAATATTAACATCGATTTATATTTTATTTCTAGTTTAAAGATAATGCAATTCAGGATTACAAAAACGGGAACATATCAAAACATATTCGTTTTATATTTTGTTTACGTATTAGTTGCATAATATTAATACTGTTTATAGTATATAATATAAAGGAATAACTAGTTTTGAAAATCCATACTTTATGCAATGCACCATGCATACCATATGCAGTAAATGTACAGCTCTTTGGTATATTATGTATGTATTTAATATATCAGTGTGATTTATTATCTTGATACTGAACTCATCAGCACATTATTTATAATCTTGGTCATTATAAAATTGAAACATATCATAAACTTAAACTACACATTATAAGCATAAGTCAATTGTACTCTGTGCATAAGTCCAAGATTATATCTGCGTATAAGTCGGTAAGTCTCATTACTCATAAAATAGCAAAATGGTTCGTGGTAATGTACTGTATCTGCAAGAATCAGAGAAATCGATTTAAATAGATTTTAGGGATTTTAGTTAAAAAAACTGCATTCGATTCTTTTTAAAAAGATCGATTTTTAAGTCGATATTATTCGAAATAATAAAACAATCGAACTAAATATATAATAAAATGAGACTGACAAATTCATTGTAAAATTTCGATTCAATTAAAAACGACATTTGTGTATTTTTTGCGTATGCGACTTCAATTTACTAGTCTAGATTAATTTATTGTTTAGTGTCGATTAAAACTATCGATATTTTTGGTCCAAATATCGAGTCTTTTAGTAATCTATGCTAGAAATGCTGGGATTGAGCAGTGTTGGTGTGGAACCGTACGATAATTATTGTATATGTAAGATAATTTCATAGTAACGTACGATGTACGATATGACACTATTATCGTACGTCAGTTGTACGATAATTGTCATTACGAAGAAAGACTACATTTTTGTTTTGGGCATAAAATATTTTTGAAGATTGAAATTGTTTTGTTCATCATTTGTGTCCCAAAACCGTCTCATGAAATTGTTATTCAGAGATGACGTTTTTTTATCTCATTAAATTGAATTTACCGACATAGTACGTTGTTGTACGATAATTTTGATCGAAATAATCCAAAATACGATAATTTTACGGCTGTTGTACGATAAGTGCATAGCTAAGGGAAGGGTTGGGACTCTGGGATTCAGTGGATTCTAGAATCTGGTGAAACTGGCATAGAATAGCCAGAATGTCAATTTGTTAAAAGGAATACTGTAGTTATTATATTTGACGACATTTTTATTATAAATATTTTTAAATTTGGCATTAATTTACTTATTAATATTAAATGAATGGAATACTCACATCTTCAAATTGATTGCATTAGACCGTGGACAGAATTTCAAAGACAATGTGCTAATACAATTGTTCCATAAACGTAAGTTTTTGTTTCCAAACTTCACATAATTGAGATCACAGATTGTTTGCACATGCACTATACTTACAAAGTATCTGTTGATGTGTTTGTATATATGTATTTTTAATTTTACATTTCATTCATGTTTTCGTAATCAGATATTTTTTTGCATGGATTTCGTCTTTTTACAGATATGATAAAGCGTCTGAGAAATGGCCTCTCCCCAAAACGTGACAGTGGACACGGTGCGTACTATCCTGTCGGAAGTGATCGAGGCACTGGAGTGTCCCGACTACGCGTCGAAGCTGGACGAGGCCAAGGAGGCGGCCGGCAATGAGATGCTGAAGATGATGCAGCTCGTCTTCCCCATGGTCGTGCAGATTGAGATGGAGACTATTAAGCGACATGGCTTCACTAATTCCCGAGAAGGTTTGTTATTATAACATGATTTTATAGTGGGTGCCATGGACACACAAAGACGAATACACAAACACCCAGACCCAGACAGATACCTAAACTAATCATTCAGATTTCTGTCTGGCCGGGGATCGAACCCGGGACCCACTGCGTTTTAGACTAGTATGGTAACCGCTCCGCCACGCGGGTCATCCAACCTAGACACTACCTATGTCTGCAATATAAAGGTTGTATTAGGTATTCTTGTGATATGGTTTGAACAATATGATGAGGCAGATGGCATTCATAATTACCACTTTGGTGTGGTAATGTTTTAAGGGTTTAACTTTTGGTATAATTTTAATGCTATTGGAAGTTGATTCCCATTGAATATTGATGACAGAGGCCACTTACCTTTGTGTCATAAAATTTTGATTTAAGCGAATGATGGATAATGTAAAATAATGTTGCACTGTGTGGTGTTGGACTTAATACCAACACTCTCTCTCTTCCTGTGAATGTTCATGGTAGCAAATTATGGACAAAATCCAAGAGATGGGCAGCAGCATCTTCCTGTATATCACCAACACCCATGCTAGGACCCCATAGGGAAGGGCTATTTCCAGCTGTAGACCTCAAACGCCTGATGGATGTTAATACTATTAGTCACAGTCAGCAGTAGGATTTAATTAATGAAGTCTAATTCCTGAAGTCTAATTAATAAATTAAATATCTAATATTTAATTTACATTACTATGATCAATTTGATGTCTAAGCTCAGTGACCACACCCCTACATAATCATTTTATATTGTTTCCAGGAATAGTTCAATTTACTCAATTGGTCCGTGAAATGGAGAGTGTTGACAGTGAAGTGGCACGCCTGCACAACCAGATCCGGAGCCACTATCTGCCCCCAGTGTCTATAAGTTCCACTGTGGACACCTCGCTGTAAACCAGTAAGCATGACCTGTATACTATATCAATGCAAGGAAGCAAAAACGCAATAAGCAATTTAACAACAAATGCCCACCAAAGCTGAAAATCTTTCGAGATTAGAGATGTTTTATGGTCCCTCATAAAAATTGTGCTAATTTTATAACTGTTCAAAATATGCTATTGATTGTAGAGTGACAGGAGTCAAACTATTAGATATGGATTTTTTTGATTCTCAATCGACAAAAACACAGTCTTAAAAAGAGTGGGTAATAGAATTTCAGTTTTTTTTTACATAGATATATTTGTATAAGGGGAACACATAATAACTTTAACTTATCATGTCTAAGTCGAAGCTTGTTAGCTTTAGTAGTAATGCTATAAAGCTATTCAAAAGACATTAGATTTGATATCTGATGTAGACACCCACTAATAAAGTATTTTTTATATTCCAAAAATAATCTGAAAACAAAATCCATCCATCTATCTTTTTGGGATCTTATAAAAGAGCATTTGAGATTAGAATAAAGGCAATTGCTTGAAAACAATTATAATTATTTATGTATTAAAAATGAAGAGTATTGAATCATTGCAAAATTATTGAACAATCTAAAATTTTGTTTTAGGTTTTCTGCCATTTGCAAATGCACATTGTGACTAACTTTCCAGTATTAATATCATTAAATAAATTGTGTCAACATGATGATTTGTTATTATTTTATTCAAAAATAAGTCCAAGATCAATCCTTTTGAGGTATTTTTGAAAGAAAATTTACAGCCACAATAAGTAATTATCAGCAGATTTTTATTTGAGATGGATCAATTTATTTACTTACATGATACAAGTTAGCCACCTGAGTTTACTGCCATTATGAATTAAATAAATATAGTCAATATTGCATTTTACAGTTGCAAAATTTGGTCAGGCCTCCAGATTAAATATCTTAAATTTTTTCTTTTATTTTTTATTTTAGATTAGAACAGGGTTTTATAATAATAACTTCTAAGCTTAGAAAAAATATATTATATCATAATAGCAAACAGATACTTCAGTCGTAATTATAAAGACGTCTTTCATGTAGGTAGGTACTATAAATCAAACAACCTTTTCCTTCCTCTGTTCAAACGTCAGGCCTCGGCGAGACGCCCGTGTGTGTGTCACTTGTTATTGGTGTAGTTAACTTTATTGTGTGGATTTCCTGTCATATGAGTGAGTTAATTTCAGTTGTTATTTGTCTATCATGTATGATTTATTTATTATTCCAATGTGAAGTATAAAAGTAAACAATTATATGATGATAAGAAATCAATAAGTTTTCAGCTAAATAAATTACTAAAATACACAAATTACAACATATTAAATATGGGCAACATTTTGAATTCTGAAGCTGAAGAATCAAATGAGCATGTATGCCAGCTGACTCGAGTGATTACCGCCGGCCTGCTGCCCAAAAACACCCATGATCAACCCTAAATAAAATTGAATTCTACCTCTCTGTCACTAAAGCATTGCTAAATTACTGCGAAACTGCTTGCGTATTTACCACCCACATAACACCACCAGTACCTATAGCGTTTTCGGCCATATCTTGCAATGTACTTTGCAAATGGGCGAGAATGTAAACATTTATTATTTTAGGAAAGCTATTAAACTTAGGGCACACGTGAACGATAAATCAGGACAGTAACGCTTAACACTGCAATTATAAGGCAGAAGAAAGTGAAATGAATGTACTATTTCTGACGTTTTAGCAACACTCATCATGTCATAAATGTAAAGTATTAAATATACCGAAAAGATTCTTCAATAGTATGCATTGAGTTGACATACTTGATAAAGTTCTGCATTCTTGAACATTCGCACTTGTAATAAGTATTAGATATAACCATAATATTTTACCTTGAATTTTGCAATACATTGTGAAGTACGTGTACTAAACCTTATTATATAAAAAAATCTATGAAGTCGTTGATAAGATATGTCGCGTGTATACTTGGCTGCAGTTATTTATAGATAATATTTGCACAGCTTTACATTTAGGTCAATATAATTTTACTGTTTGTTATTAATGTTTCGCTTATGTCTATTTTACAGCGATTTGCATCAAGCTTTAAACTTTGTAAGCTAAAAAAAATTACTTGCGTGGCCTACATCGGCCATCATACCTCTAGGCAAACATGTATAGCATAGAAGGCGCAAGGAAAAATGTAAATGATAACATGCACAAACGTTGCGTTATTATTAGAGATGTGTCGGATCATTAAACTAATAGATCCGCGGATACGGATAAGAAAACGGATCATTGGTGGATACCAATCCGTATCCGCGGATCTGGATAGATCCGCGGATACGGATCTTAACTAGCGTACAAATTTACTTGATGCGCGTGTCCTTGAAGTGACAGTTGCTTTATAGACATGTTTTGACCTGAGCCCTTAGTACGAGTTTATAACGTTTCCTCAAATCAATCTTTGTTTACGTTTTTCCTTATAGTTGCAAAGTATCCTATCATTATATGTACTAAAATATAATGTTAAGATATTTAATTTTTGCAATATAAACGTCCTAAATATGTGATATTAATAAACAATATGGAATTTAATACTATTTCAGTCCTACCGAATCGCCTGTGTATACTTTTGTGTGAGAATTTTGTATATGATTAATTTATAAATAATATGAATTTGATAATAGGTATAAAAGACCCGTATGAGATCCGCCTAAAAAGTAACGGATACGGATACAGATCCGGATCTCCGGCACATCACTAGTTATAATACGCATAATATATTATACGTATTGGTGTGGTGTACACTTATTCAGCCCTTTCCCAGTTTTTTATTATTATTATAGCTTTAAACTTTCCCTTTCCCAGTTACGGAGACATATTTCCCCAGCTGTGGGACCTAAGTCGATATCAAAAAATAAGATGCACCTTTCTGAATAGTTATAGAATAAAGAATAATAAGTTATTTTTCTTTCATTTCAGACGGGAGTCTATTTGTGAAATAAGAATCTCATAAACTGTGCCGCTATGCGGCGAAAACGATATTTACTTTACTCGTGTGTTGTGGTGTTCGTGTACTACTTTTTCGGGATCGGTGACTACATGTTCTCCAAGAGTTATGAAAACGACTTCAGTTACCCGCTCAACGTTAATTTAAAGTCGGTCGTCGATGATGTTCTCTCGGGCGACCGACCGAACGTCGCGCCAATAAATTATTACCTGTATAAATATCTCAGCAATTCTCAAAAATGCTCCACCTACGAGCGAATCGATTTAGTAATCCTAGTCAAATCTGCATTAGAACACGTCGCGCAACGAAGAACTATTCGACTAACTTACGGACGAGAAAACGATGCGCCCGCTAATAAAATCGTAAAGATACTATTCTTCCTCGGAGTACATAAGGATCCGGACCCATCAGTAGTCAGCGCGGTCGAAATGGAAAAGAAGCAGTACTCAGATATCATCCAAATGAGTTTCCAAGACAACTATTACAACATGACAATTAAAACCATGATGACATTCCGTTGGGCCTACGAGCACTGTTCCACGGCCGATTACTACCTGTTCACGGATGACGATATGTACATATCCGTGAAGAATCTCCTGAGCTACGTGGAGACGGCAATCCCGGACGCGTCACGTAATAAAGCGTACGAGAATCACCTATTCGCCGGGTACGTGTTCAAGTCGTCGCCGCAACGGTTTTGGACGAGCAAGTGGCGTGTGTCGCTCGAGGAGTACCCATGGAACCGCTGGCCCCCGTACGTCACGGCCGGTGCATACGTCCTCTCTAATAAATCCATGAAGTCTATCCACGTGGCGAGTGCTTTCGTGAAACACTTCCGATTTGACGATATATACCTAGGAATTATAGCCAAGAAGTTGGATTTACAGCTTACGCATTGTGAAAATTTCCATTTCTATAAGAAGACATACACGAGAGAAGGGTATAAGGATGTCATTGCGTCGCACGGGTACGGAAACCCAAGCGAGATGTTTGCAGTGTGGCATGATTTTAATAAGTTCACTAAACCATAGATTGGGTATGCTTATAATCTGATATGTATAATGTGAGCTAGTTTGAGCCAAGCGCCTTTTGCGAGGTGTCACCGGGGCCCCATATTATTTATTGTAAATATTATTAATGTTATAAATTATTATATTATAGGAGCAGGAGTATATAAATGCAGTCCTTCTATGAAATCTGGTCATAACATAAAGAGTTAAAATATAATTTTCAAGCAGTCACAAAGCTTATTGCAATATGCTCTGGTACACAATAATTTTAAAGAGCTTAGAAACAAATAAGTAGATCATTTTTTAAAGAAGTTCTATCTTTTATCCGTTTTGGGACTTGAGGATCCTACCTACTACTCCACTTACAAAAGAGGGTTCGTTAAGTATATTCCACACCCAGTATTTGTATATTATATACTTATACCTATACTTGTATATTATGTTGATTCAGTACAAGTACGGTTTTTAAGAAACTGGCTTAACTTTCTTATATTTATTATTTTCTTTTAAGATCTAATTAAAGTTATTATCGAATACTAATGATAGTACATTTAGTTAAGTGAAAATGATAAATGCTCAATCTCATTCGTTTCCTACTGAATGTGAAGACTGCTTATTTTTTCTTTAATTAGTTATACCTAATATATCTTTTTTAATGAGGTGATTCTATGGCACTATTCCGCAACCACTACTGTCAAAGTTTTATTTTAATGTGGCGATGCTTGAAGAAATGGGATATCGCTTCCTCCTTAAACAATGCAAGTCAAACATACCTAAGTAGCACCAGTGCTCCGTTAGTCTCAATTCGGAGTTTGTATTTATACAAAAAGTTATAAATACTGGGATATGCCATATGTTGCTCTTTTGCTGGAAGTCGCCACGTTAGTATCGCCTTCATTTTTTTACTTAATTCAGTATTCTATATAGGACTATATGGACGTAATCAATTCTGAAAGTACTAGACCATTTTATTAAGGATATACTTAATATGCGAACAATAGAAAAACCACTATGAACCCACCTTTCACACTGCGGCCTAGATGTATGGAAACTTAGATTTATAAAAAAAATGTAGCTATTTAAAAAGTTCGTATACAATGAGATTAACGAATGTACGTTTTTTATTAGTTTTTAAAATATTGAGGTAAGAATCGATTCTGAAAAATACAATCAAATTGTATCAATTTCTGTGTCATCGTTTATACAAATATTGGTTACTTTTCTTTTTTATAATAATGCCTAGTTATATTAAAGTTTCTGTACAAAAAATATACAAGGAATCAATCCAGATACTCATAGGCTTAATCATTTGTTTACACTTGAATATTCCATATGCTTCACATGAGATCGCGACTTGCTGTGCGTTGTCAATTAAGGTAGCAGCTCTCACTTTATCCGACATCAAATTACGTAATAAACTGTAAACTACATAATACAAGGTTTGTAGTAATCCTGTTATTTATTATTTTCGTAATTATATTTAATAATCATATTGGGTTGTAGACCATACTCATGGTATAAGCGTATATGTTAGGTACGGTAAATATTTGTTAGTATTAAGTGATTTTTAAAATCAACAAATTGGTGTGTAAATAAAACAATTTATAAGCAAAACAATATATATTTTATTTGTCAACAGTTGCTTAATATTGGTGACATACAGGCCCCATAATAAAATATCATATCGTCGTTTAAGTTCTATCACCGCGTAAGTCATTTTTGGCAAATTTTTTGGAGACAAAAACCGGTTAATTTTATATAGACGCAACTAAAGTTTCATTTTGTACTTTTGATTTTCCATAATTTTAAGGTATTTTTGTGTCCTTGATTCAGCTTGGACGAAACGACGCGTATTTCGCTTCCAATGACGACGATTTTCAAAATGTCATTACCGCCAAAAAACGACTTACGTCGTGCTAGAACTTAATCGACGATATCTTTTCGCTAAAATATGTAACACACATTTTGTAGTATTTTAGCGCGACGTAATATATTTTTATATAATATTATAATAAGATGCAAATAACTTTTTATATAATTTATACATATGAATATTAAAATATACAGACGCAATCGCGAACGGGATTTGCATATATTTACCGCAATATATTGATTAATTGAAGTGAGCAATATACATTATATATGTCTTTACACAGCAAATAGCTATGTAGTAATCAAAGGATCGATTATATATAGTCACCGACGAAAATATGGCACCGAACATAAATATGGTGAAAAAGAAGTGAATTGACTTTTAGTATAGTCCACTATATAATTACAGTTAAATATTTCCACAAAAAATTACATACAAAAATCCCATAATTTCATTTATAAAGATTTTTTTTTTCAGTTGAGCAACAAAGTCAATTTTATTGACCTCTCAGAATACATTTAAATCTCATTTAATGTATTACGAAAATACATACATAATAAAATCTATTAATATCATAACAAAATTTAAAATTCTGGAATATCTTAACATTTATAGTAGTATTATTCATAAGATTATTTATTTGTGATATATTTGCCGATTTCATTTCCTAATTTTCATTAAATCAATTTTACAAACATTGTAAGTTTTTGTGACATGAATAAATAAAAAATAGATTACTGATAAAATTATAGATTGGTTATCATTCCACTTTACATAATTTATCATTGCATTGGTTACAGAAAATCATCACGGAAAAAAACTAAAGAATTATACCTGAATTTTTCATTGGAATATAGGAAATGTTTATTTTCACACAAAATACAACGATCTTTATACTTAACCCATATGTGGTCCCCGCAGCCCTTGATTGGATTCAATGTTAAAATGGATGAGCAGTATCCAGTTCCTTGAAAACATAGGTGATCTTCATGATGGCGAGCCATAAGTCTTCGTCCGATATGTCATTGTGTGTGGTGAGGCGAATAGTTTTGTTGTCGAACGGAATGCCTTTGACTATCACACCCTCATCGTCGGTAGTCTTGCAGTCACCCTGTGAGCAATACAATATTATTATATTGCATTTCAAGTAACAGAACGATACATTATTTTAGGTAAGGTAACTTAAGCATATTACAAACAGTACTGTTATCATAGCCTTGAAACAGTATTTCTTGATATTAAACAGTTGAAGAAATAATTAAAGAATAATTTCTATATATTTTTTGGCAACTTGCAGATTATGTATAAGACTTTAAGATTCTCTATGAATGATTTTTATTAAATTATGAGAAGTCTCTAGGAGTACACTTGGTTCAACCTTGCGTAATCTAAGTTCTGTACACTAACTACATCATATTACACACATTAATACTTGGTTGAAATTAGGTCGGATTTGATTGTTGCTTCAATTAAATAGAAAAGAAAATACATATTGATTGAGATGCAACATGCACACTATTACTAAGTTAAAAGTTTTAATGTTCAGAAATAACAGTTAAATTTCGAGGAGATCCTGCAATGGCCATTAATAAACAGTAATGGCCATTAGACCATTAACCATTACGTTAAAACTCTCAATTGAGGGTCCGAGGTACGAATCCTAGGCATGCACCGCCGATTTGAGTATTAGAAATTTAGAATCCATTTGGTTTATGGTAAAAGCTCAAAAAACCTGCGAGACCTCAGAAAACAAGTTCTGAAAGGTGAAGTCTACTTATTCGCACTTAGCTTCTAAAACTACCTTATTCTGAGAGGAGACCTGTGCCCAGCAGTGGGACAGTAATGGATAGACAATATCCTACAAAGTAATGTTGCCACTAACCTGTGTCTCAGCCAGGCACACTTGCTCCAGGCGCTGCAACACTGTCTCAGAGGTGAGCGGGCTGGCGGCGGCGATTCTCACCAACACTATATTCGTGTGCTGATTCTCTACGTCCACTGAGAAAGACTTGAGGAACAGTCCTTCAATCACTGTCAACAAATAAACAAACAAATGAGTTTAATTATGTGTGATATAGTATTAGTACCAAACCATGGATAAAACCAATAACACATTTCTCCTATATACTGTCTTTCAGTTCAATTTTTAATGTTCAGTAATATTTACTATATTTTTTCTCAATTTTTTGTGATCCCTCAATCTTATGTGAGTTTCTAGTCTAAAAACAATTTGCTCAATACTTCTATTTACGACTAGTATTTAAGATTGTTGCGAAACTAGGCACGTACTTAAATCGTAATTACTGCGACTCGTTTAATAATAATAATTAGTGTTCCGTTTGTTCATATTTTAATAATGAATCATATTTTACTTAATATAAGACTATTTCTTCGTATCTTTACTTGTTTCTAGCGGCAAAAAAAATACGTGATATTTGTCGAAATCCTCATCTCCCCTTTCCCTCTCCCTCTCCCTCTCCCCAAAGTGAGATTAGAAGAGATTCCCCCCTTGAACGCCTTACGTAATTAACGGATGCCCCCTATCTCAAGTTTGAAATGTCATCCTGTGCCGTGGCGGTGACGTCGCCGCTTGGCGTAAGTTCTGCGAGCCTCGAGGAACCCTCCTCACCCGGGCAATTTCCTGTGTGCGTGCACTGCTCACCGGTTTCGTCGGCTGCCGTCCGGCGGCGGTACAATAATACCCTCAAGAGGCTAAATTAGCAGGGAAGCTAGCACGAGCATGCAATAAGACAACCTTACCTTACCCTTGGCGAGGCGGTTCGCTCGTTTGTGGTCGAGCGGCAGGAGCGGCGCCACGTCGGAGAGCGCGACGAGCGCGGTGGCCGCCAGCACGCCCGCCTGCCGCATGCCGCCGCCCAGCATCTTGCGGATGCGACGAGCTCTGGGGACAATGATAATATTCTCTATTTAATTTGATTCATGATTACTGCTTTCGTAGTCTTGGCACACAGTATTTACTGATGTTAAACAATAGTTTTTTTTTTTTTTCATTAGATTGAAGTAGCAGACGAGCATGCAGTTCACCTGATGGTTAATGGTTACTGCCGCCTATAGACAGCAACTTCATAGGGAACAGGAGTTCGATCTGAAGTCGATCATATACGTTGCTTTTATTGAAGATTAAGATCGTCGCCTCATATATAAATGTGCCGATTACCTTTGGTAGGTGGTAGAACTCTTTGTGGTTCGACTCTGGAAGCACCACTGCCACACCTATTTCTGCAAAATAACAGCAGCGCTGTTGTGTTCTGATCTGAAGGGTGTGGTAAGGGAGACATACTTTTCCGAGGCATTCCATCTTAGTCCTCAGGGATACCAACGCATCTATTGCTAAACTTGGGTAAGACTTTAATCTTATCTAGGCTTGTTTATAGATGTCCATGGACGACAGCAGTCACTTCAGGTGGGCTGCATGCTTGTTTGCTCCTTCCATACTATAAAAAAGATACCCATACTCTTCTACCAAAACTTATACACCGCGTATATACGTAAAAAATATATAACGATCTGAAACTAATAATAAAAATTTCTCTATTTTTTTTTGGATTGGATTGATTTGGATGGATTCTGTCTTTGTCTGTTTGCTTGAAATCGCATTATATACCAATTAATGATTATTTAAATATTGCATTGTTTTTAGCTATTAATTAACAAGTCATTAAAACTATTCGGTCACATAGTTTAATAATGAATGTAGTAAATGCATACACTTCATCCATCCATCCATTAGCCCTTGAAAGTCCACTGCTGTACATAGGCCTCCCCTAATCTGCGCCACTCACCGGTCCGCTGCCATCGGAATCCAGCGCGCTCGTAATGCATGTACTTACCAACCAGAAACATGAAGTTGGACCTCAATCTGATCAACAGAGTTTATATTTCATAACAAACATAATAATCTGCCATTAAAATTTAAATTGAAAATGAATAGTTGATATGATAACACTGACTGCTCTATAAAATGGTAGGATCCAGCCAACGCCGAGCCGACGGGCGCACACAAGCCCTTGCTGAAGCAGATGTAGACGGAGTCGCAGTCGCGGACCAGGCGCTGGGGGGCTACGTCCAGGTGGGCGCTGGCGTTGAGCAGCCGCGCGCCGTCCGCGTGCAGCGCGATGTTGTGACGCTTGCACAGCGCTGCGCACTCGTCCAGCCATTTCAGGGGGAGGACCTGGAATTTCACATAAATTTACTATACAAATCAAACGAATAATTATTATATTTTTCTATATTTGCAATTTGAAATAATGTAATATTTATGTTAGTTATGTTTAAGATTCAAAAATGACAGTCTATTTGCTATAGATTTTTGTTATAAAAAGTCTTGTTATATTGTTGATTGTTGTTGTTGTTTGGAATATATTTTATTTCAGCATTGAAATAAAAAAACCAAACATCGTCATTGCCAATTTTCTGAGTGATTTCTCATGTTAAATATGAATATGAGATGACAGGGGACTGATTGAACCTCACCTTTCCTCCACACTTGTTGTGGGTGTTTTCAATGCAGACTAGAGATGTGATGGGCTCATGGATATCTGTACCGCGAATCAGTGTCTCAACTTCTGCCAAATCAAATGTACCATCTGGGTTGTTCTTCATTGGGTGGAGTAATACACCACCCAAGTGTGCAGCACCACCTGGCAAGTTTACGGGTTTTTAATAACATTTCCTTCCAATTAGAACCTTATCTGTTCAGCCTACTTCAGGATTATCGATAGTGTCCAACCAAAGGTTGTTCATTACAGAAGCCGATTATTCACCTATCTTACAACCTTTGGCCGACGCCGAAACTTCAAATACCTAAAGAAATTTAATTTCCAATTAGCTATAAGAAAAATTTTTAACTATCTAAAAACATTTCTATACAAAGATTTAGTTGATTGTATGTAAACGACTTCTAGATTTTATTACAATTACTTTGCTACTTGCTAGTTGATAACATTTGTAATGATGTGAATTTCAAACACAACCGGTGACCCAAATCCATGAAGGAGTGTGCGCTTACCCCTGTGCTTCACGCTCTGCATTGCGGAGTCATACATTCGTTACACTTCATTCAATTTTGGAGATCCAAAACTTCGTCCCATTTTGGGCAAAGCTGAAGGTGGTTTTTTTTAGCTGAAGCTGGACGAAGCTTCGGTCAGACACTAATTATAAAGTTTTTTTTTTAATAGCATATTTACCTTGTTCATATTCAAATATATGACTTTCCCTGCCTACAATTGCTTCTGATCCTCTTTTACTACAATGCACCATTACTGTAAATAGAAATAAGTAAGTTATAAGAAGTAAAGTATTTGTTTTTACAATCTAGGAATGCTTCCTACCCATGAGGCATAATTAAGTTCACACAAATCTAGTGTTCAATCTAGTATAGCATACATACAAATATAGCAATGTTCACTATCCAAATGTTGTAAAGTGGGAACAAAAAGGTGCAAACACAAATTTTTAATGCCAGGTGGCATGTGTGCATTTGTCGAACCAGTGTAGTTCGACTAGGGAAATACCATAGTCACACCTATTTCTAACGTGTAGGAGTTCTTACATTTCAACTGAAGGGTGTGGTTGCTGGTCACTTATATACAAGGCGGCCATCTTAGTCCTCGGGAGTAGCAACACATTTGCGATCAACTTCAGATAGAACCCTATCGACATTCTATATGAAGTTGCTTACAGATGTCTATGAGAGGTAGTAACCACTTACCAACAGGTGGACTGCATGCTCGTTTGTTATTTCAGTCCAATGAAAAATAAATTTAGGCAAACTGAATTAAATACTTGGAAGTACTCCTTTTTCTGTAAGAGAATTCATATACAACAAGGGTTTTATCTGAAGTCAATAAGAGTTGCATTACTACTACTCTCGAGGTCTAAGATGGCCCCTTAAGATGAAAGTGAACCAGCAAAACTTTACATCAAATGCAAAAACTGCTTCACACTACAAATAAACATAGCAGTCTTTTATTCGTTTTCATGTAATAAGGCAGCATTTGCTAGGCAGTAGACATTTAACAAGTTTTGCCTTCTTAAATTAGAGGCATTACTACTATTGTAAGTCAGAAGTAGGCAGGCAGTCAAACCACGGCCAGGTTAACCAACTTCACCACTACTTACTAGCAATAAGATTCGCCATCGTGCCACTTGGTACGAACAGTGCAGCCTGCTTTCCCAGCAGCGTGGCCACCTTGCTCTCCAGCGCGTTGACCGTGGGATCCTCGCCGAAGACGTCGTCGCCCAGCGCAGAGTTCACCATCGCGTGCTTCATAGCTTTTGTAGGCTTCGTCACCGTGTCGGACCTCATATCTACTATATATGCCATTGTAAAATGTAGTTTACTAACACTTCAATAAGTTAGTTTTTTAGTGACCACAGAAAAACATGAGAATTCGTAAATACGTGTGAACTCCTTAGTGACCACAGAAGATGCGATTACATGAATATCCAACAGTTATAAAATACTAAATATGGATATTTAGGTGACCAGGAAGAGGAATGATTACGTGAGTTTAAATGACTGTTTTTTTGGTTACACTTTTATAACGTAACCTAGTATCAAATCGTATTTCGTAATACTGTTGAGTATTGAATCAGCCGTTTCAATAATATTAACTATTTCAGATAGGTATTCAGAGATCACACATTATCAATTTATCAAAAAAAACGGCTAAGGCTAACAACAAGTGTCAAGTCAATCGTAATTCGCACATACGTTATGAGTTCCGTACTACCATAACAATATCATGTGTTTTATGTAGATTTATATATATTTTTTAATTCTGATGGATTCTTAGTATTAAAAGTAACTTTGGGTCACTATCAAATATTTTTTATTATTTTATGTGCGTGTTTGATAGAAATACATTCAAAGAACATGTGGAACAAGTGGAAATGGTAACAGTAAGTGTCACCTCTTACTTGATGATTGCTTATCAATTATCATATTTGATTATATTACATGTCAATGTCGCATGTAAAATGTTAAAAATACTAATTTCTATTTGCTAATCATATTAAATCGCCGAGCAAGACATAAAAAATTGAATTGAAATTGCATCATATTCATAAGGTATCATAAAGATACGATATTTGAAGTCAACAACAGGCAACCAATAAAAATGTTTGTTAGTTGTGATAACAATACGATTACTGATTTACTAATCATATTAATCATCGCTTGTAACAATTGTCTCTGTGTGTACATAGCAAAACTCGACTTCCACTATGCTTTCTTATTTTTGTACGGAACTCTATTTAGATTGGGCATTGACATTTTGACATTTGACTTTGGCAGATTTTATACCACAGACATGTCTTAGATTTTTCCCACTATATCTTGCGCTGGATTCATGTCTTTTGGCAAGATTTTTTTTATCTTTTCTTGAAGGAATTTTTAAGATGAATCTAACATTTTTTCGTTTTCCTTTGTTTTCTCACAATAAAACTTTACTAACCTAAAAAAGAAAAATAATCTAATGTGAAATATTATTTGTTTCCAATTCGGCTCAAATTATTTGGTTAAAAAAACATTTTCAAATTATGAATTATTAAAACATCTTAATATCTTTCAATAAATTTCATCAACTCTAAGAATATAATGTAAATTGAACTGTTGAATTGACTGAAATGACTTGAACTGACTGAAGTGACAATAATAATTGATACTTTTTGTTTTATATGTGTAAAATTCTTTGGTTATTATAAAAAAAAAAAAAAACTCTTATCATATTATGCTTGTAATCCATGAGCATACAGACAGTAAAATTTATAATTTTAATTTCACTGTATAAAAATGTTTTCAGTTCAGTAATGTAGCATTAAAGCAGACAATTAGTTGCAGGCGCATAGTTTCTATTACGCGCCTAATTAAACAATATAATTCATAAAAAACGTAAAGGAAGATTATAGCTAATTATAGATAGCTTAATTGCTTTTTTTTTTTCCATAAATGGAAGGTACATAATAATAATATATCAATTATTGGTTTTCGCCATAAGCAAATTCCCATTTTTAGTAAATTATTAACTTTTAAAATTCATTTGTTACAGTGTTTATAAACTGTATAATAAATATGTCCATTAAAACATGCCTTTATACATAAAGATATTTCCTATATAACGTATTCTGTGCTACATGATGCTTTGTGCTATGCTTAAAATGAACGCGTCTATTAAATTCAGTGAATTGTTCTCTAATGATATTGTATACATTTGACAGTTGCATTAAGAACGATTTATTGGTTAGAAAACTGTCAAATCATATTACCGCGAATTATAACCAATCATAGCAAAGTATAGTCAACGGTCGAAAAGTAATTTTTGTAAAAGACTACAAACTCAGACGTTTGATTTGACGTAAAAAGAAGTATTGGCGAGATTCCTGCGATCATTTCTGCATTTTAATCGATTCAATTAATCTGTTTTATATTTCATTAGGCTTATATATAATATATCTAGTGTAAATAAGTTTTTTGTACAGCAAAACAGTTTCGCGTCCGTCCCGTTATGCAGCAATAATTGTATCCGCGTTTCGGACAAACAGAACGTGAGTTCGGGCGTCGACCGGTTCATCCCTCCTACTCGTATAACCGCCGTCGTTCTGTCAGTCTCAGTCGCGATCGTCATTTTGTGGCCGTCGTGGTCGGTAGCGGCACACGCGGATCGAGCCGGTGAATTTTCGAAGGTGTGTTGTGGTGTGTCGGTTGGGGGGGCCGTTTAATGTGGTATACAGTGTCGGCGCTAGGTTATCGCGAATCGGGTCGCGCGGCGTGATCGGGCGGCGCGATGGTGGACATGGATAGGAACGACCCGGAGCTGCGGTACCTGTCGGTGGACCGGAACAGCTTCAACGACCCGGCGACGCAGGCGGAATGGACGCAGAAGCGGTTGGTATGGGTGCCCCACGAGAACCAGGGGTTCGTGGCGGCGGGCATCAAGGGAGAGCGAGGCGACGAGGTGGAAGTGGAGATCGCGGAATCGGGCAAGCGCATCCTGGTGCAAATAGATGACATCCAGAAGATGAACCCGCCCAAGTTCGACAAGGTGGAGGACATGGCGGAACTAACGTGCCTGAACGAGGCCTCCGTGCTCCACAACATCAAGGACCGATACTACTCTGGACTCATATATGTAAGTTTTCAAACTTTCAGTAATCATACATCTAACCTCAATATTCACACTTTGTTCAAGTATCTTCTACTTGTACTAGTATATCTAAACTAACTCACACACAAGTTTCTCTTAGGTAAACTTATAATAAACATACTCCTTGCATTACATACATATTGAAATCTATAAACCTCATCACAAGCATAAGATTAGGTTATGTCTTACATTACATTAAATATATTCCATAGCATAGTTGGCTGCTCTCTGTTATTTGAAATGTAGGATAAAAATGTATTATAATTTACATTACAATGTCTATATTGGTACATAAAATTGCATGCTGCAGTTATCCTATATTTCTTTTAAATATTTGATTGTTACATTCTTATAATTTGTAAATGAAAAGACATTATGTATGATAGCTTCTTTTTTTACTTCTGCTTCAATCTTAGATAAAAAAGGAAAAGTAGAAAAAAGATCTACTTTTTTCTAGTTGACATATTCATTTTATCCATAGCATTCTCATCCTTGTAGAATAAAACTGCATAAAAAATATTTTTCAACCAGAAAGTAGTTATTTTTGTGTATAGTTGTTACATGCTGTGTTAAGAACATTTTATTTTAATTGACCGAGTTTTATATACTATGATTCTATGAGATCACTGTTATCAAGATATCTACATTATTCTCACCTTCTGTTAATAATTTCACATATCCTTTATTTAAATTATGAAAACTCATCATAAGAAATATTTTAAAAGCACCTATCTTAAAATGATAATTTCTTATGATATATGAAATGGTTAGTTAACCATTAATTCAGTTCTAAAATGGCATTCCCCCTAGCCCAGATGTGGAGATGATGAATCACCCATGTCCATCTGTTGTGAGGTCATTCTTCGCGTTTTGGTGTAATGGACTATTGTTGTCATAGCATTGTACTGGGTATTGCGCGCTGATAGCTGGTTAACCATTATGTACTTGACCATATTTGGTAGTCATGGCTATAAACAGTCACTACGAGTTATTGTACTAATTTTTCCTCCAGGTAAACCAAGTAGGGATTAGAATGGTGGAACTTTCTATAGAACATGTAGAAATGGCTAATAATTTAATAATTAGGTATCATTATTTGAAATTTTATAGTTATAATTGTGTAATTAATTACACTCTGGAATACCAATTTTACAAATGGATGCTTGCATAAAGTATTGCAAAATTCCAAATTGATGAATTTTAAGTTAAAGATACAGTTTTATACAAAAAAGTCCTGGAGTTGGTGCTCTAACTACACCCACATAATATATTCTTGTTATTTACTTAATTTTTACCTAGGTCTCTTGTAAAATTAGCGTTTTCGTGGTGTGATATTATTCTAGTAATATTATTATTTTCTGAACCTGAACATTGTATTAATTGCCAACAACACACAAGAATTAAGATAAGTTCTATGTATAGTCTGTTTGAGGAAAATCAAACTATGGCCATTTTAGGTGTAACTGACGATGAGCTCATTCTATCCAATAATGCCTGATTACAAAGCCTGTTTGTTTTGTTATTTCAACAGAATGTTGAGTAACTTGAAAACTATTAAGTAATCCATTATTTTATTTATTATATTTTCCATGAAATTGGATTTAGTTTGAATGGTTCTATTTATAAATTTTTAAGTGTGGCAAGCATGTTTCCTTGTGGTTCAGGCTTCATTTTCCCCTGATTTTCTCCTCCGACCTCACATTTTCAATATGCACAAACATGTTTTAAGTAATAGGACATGATGATTTCAAATGAAACATCTTTAAAATTGTACAAATTTTCTTATAAATTTCAAAGAACCTGAGAATATATGAAATTAATTATTCATTTACCAAATGCCTGCAACTATTTCCTACATGTCGACAATTGTGTCATTAATCTTTTCGGCTGCAGACGCTTACAAATCAGACATAAAGGGGAACAATAAGTACCCTCAATTATGACACCTCAATGCAATCACCTTGAACATTTTTATTTATAGATGGCAATTGTGAAAACTACTTACATACTATGGTACAATTGTAATAGCTATTGTTTATATTCTAGTTTTTGCCATGGACATGTAAGATGTGGAATGAACTGCCTCCTGAGGTATTCCCGAAGCATTATGACATGGGGCTCTTGAAAAACGGTGTGAAAAGAGCTCTTCTTCAAAGCCAGTGATGCCAGTGACTATGACAACGGTGACTACTTTCCCTTAGGTAGCCCGTCTACCTTATCACTAGGTTTAAGTATTAAAAAAGAAGCATAAGTGCTACATGTATTATGTACAGCAACAACTTGCTATCAAACTTTTTCGAAGTAAGTTTGCTGTCTATGGCATGTTAATACAAAGGAGTATTAGTGGCAATGATAACATTGTGTTTGTGTAATGGTTACTACTTTAGCATTCTTGGGCTATTTACAGCCGAGCTGCGGTATCTTATCAGATAGAAGTTGAGTCATAAGCTGTCAGATAATTTCATAGGTGTTTTTTCCTGTCATAACTCTGTTGTTACGGTGATCCGATCATTGTAATTGTTTTTGTGTAACATGATTTAGCTAAGGGCCATATTTCTATATTATCTTTGCTAAAAGAGAGTACCTTTTGTAACTAAAATTGTACTATTAACTAATAATGCACCTAAATATCTGTCTATAGAGGTTTGAACATTCTTACCTTTCATTTAACTAAGAATATTACACACAAGTAGTTCATTTGATGCCACAGTAGTTCAGGTCCCTGATATCCAGTGAGACTGAAGTCAAACTATGAAGCTTAATCTTCATTTGCAACATACAGCATTGAAAGCCTTTAAACAAGAACAGATTTGTGCGGATTCTGCTATTACATATACGAAGGTGGTAGCAACACCATTAATCTACGGAATTCAACTAGTTATATACCAGTATTCTAATTCCATTGTTATTGATTTCATAGTAGACGAATTTATTAAACCTTTTCATTCATAATATTTCTTGCAAATGTTTGTTACGTTCTGAAAAAAGTGTTGTTAAGCTACATTTTTCTAACTAAGCTCGCCTCAGGCAACGCGCATAAAAACCGCCCAGAAAGAGTTTATAAAAAAAAAACCGTAGCACTGTCAAAGTCCTAGTGGCTAGAACAATCGGGCGAGCTCTGCCAGCCGCCCGACGCCGATGAATGGTACGCGCACTTTTGTCATTCAAATTAAAAGGATTTCATGGACCATTGAGTTTTACTGATTAATCGCTCTTTGGTTTAGGAGTAGTTGTCGTGACGACATCAGTATCGAAGTTTAAGTTACGTGTATTCGTATACACGTGATATTGTAATAAATTTGATCATGCGCCTCTTCACAGTTGCAATGGAGGATGTGTTTTTTTACATATAAGTTAGAGTAACAAACGAGTATGCAGTCCAACTGGTAAGTGGTCACTGCCGCCCATAGACAACTGTAAGAAATTCCATATACAACAAGAATTCTGAAGGTACCTGAAGTCCATGCGTTGTTACTTCCGAAGACTAAGACAGGTTGCTTCATATGAAAGGAAGGCAGCAACTACATCCTTCCACCGAAACGTTAGACCTGCTTCACGCTAGAAATAGGTTTTTAAACTGATAGTCTGAAAAGGATTCAGTATCTACATCGATGATAAGTATGTCACTCTCCTACGATTCGTTGACGATGTTGTCATCATCACCCCTGTGGTGTGTCTCTCAATGGCTTTACGGTAAACATGAATAAAATGTAGATAATCTCATAATAACTGTATCACATCTATGTCTGTCGTGATCGGTGACGACCTAACACGGTATTTGTCTATGTGACAAGATCCGCAATTTTAAAATGCGTAGAAAATAATGAAATTCCCAAAAGGTCTGTAAGTTAAAGTGTTACTGGTATGATCGTACGTAGGACAAGCGAAGCGATCTAATGTTAGATACTTCTGGATGAAAAACGACGGAGTCACGAAAACCTTCTTTCCAATGATCTTCATTCTACAACTCTTAGAACGGGGGAGGGTATTAAAGACGACAAATGGATCTGTTAGATTCTGGATACTCAAGATCCATTGGAGTAGTGCCAATTAGGCTTAGCCCACGTCCAACGATGGACTATAGAAGATCTTAAATTTAATATATACTGAGTGTGACAGAAACAATTATAATATTTACTAACATTTCCAAGCATCGAAGGCAATCATACTGAAGTCTACCTACTATCTTCGTCTCAAACTCTTAAATTATTTTGTCATCAACATTAATTCCTTTTACTTTGTTATTAAAAAATCCCGGCTATTGATATTATAATTGCCATACCGATGACTACTGAATATTATCTATGTTTGCGCTGATTTGATCGAGTAACTCCTCACTACTTAGTGTCATGTAGTGAAACACAATGTAGTAAGGCTTCGATATTCCCTTTATTATTTATAGCAATTATTTCACTGGAAATATGATTTGAGCAAACCATTT
Organism: Cecropterus lyciades; assembly: GCA_002930495.1. Classification (NCBI taxonomy): domain Eukaryota; kingdom Metazoa; phylum Arthropoda; class Insecta; order Lepidoptera; family Hesperiidae; genus Cecropterus; species Cecropterus lyciades. The sequence goes on from MOOZ01002936.1 coordinate 240,720, forward strand.
CTGACAAAGACCCAACATATCTACATGGTATTCAGACATCAAACAAATTGAACCCAAAGTCAATAAATGTCACACACCTTCGTCATCATTGAACATTTTAGTTTGCACATCAAAATTATATGTATAAGGATTCAACACATCCAATACCAACCTATATGCGATGCCAGCATGACGATTGTACTTAAATTAACGCTTGCACGAGTAGGTTCGTACCTACGCGGTTTTTGATGAGCCCTTTTTACCTTTTTGATTTGAAGCATGTCGAGTGCCCTGGCGGATTTGCCAGGTTTTATAGAGTACTAGCTGACCCGGCTAACGTTGTTTTGCCATATAAATGATTAAATTACTAAAATGGCTATTAAAAAATAGGGGTTGGTGATAAAAGAGTAAACATTTAAGGTTGTATGTATTTTTAATGCCACATTATAGAAAAATAACAACAAAAAAATTGACCAAAAGTTTTAAAAAATGTTAAGGGTGAACAACAACCCTTATCACTTAGGGGTATGAAAAATAGACAGTAGCCGATTCTCATTTGGTAAATATCGGTAAAGCCGTTTCGGAGTAAGGTAACTAACATTGTGACACGAGAATTTTATATATAAGATTTACGACGAAATCACGTCATCGTTAATCAAAATCTAAGGAGTATTCAACCACAACAACCATAGGCGTATATAAATAAGGTAATAAAAATCTTTAAAGGGATCTCCTGTTTGAAAAATTTAACACTGTTTTTTCGCTAATCTCGATTACGACATTACTTTATACCCCATCTCCCTCCTCCCTTAACAGAGCTATAGTTACGTCCATGATAACAGCTGATGTGATTAAGTTCGGTAATTCGAAATCTTCATAGCATTCTGTGCCCGTCACTGACTTGAGACCCAAAACAGGTTATGAAATGTCACCCATGAGGTCATTCGAATCGCACCACGAGATTTTCCTGTAGCCATGGAGTGCCAATTTTACCATAACTCACATACTTCGACTGCCAGCTTCGCCATAACTCCTATGCGGAGTCAACTGACGTAACTTAAACAATGGCTTGGCCACGGAGTGCTTTTTGCTTTTAACGTTGTGCCAGCTTTCACATTTCAAACCTTCGGGGATTTATACAGAGTGTATTGTCGCACTTCAGGTTGTTTCACGCATCGGTCATCTGTCAAGTCGCATTAAGAATTGCGTTTCTTTATTAAAGAAAATGTTCTGTTACATCCTTCGATGGTAGAGTTTAAGTACCATGATTGTCGGATAATTTTCTGCAGATATAATTGTGATGTTAAATTTTTAGACTTTTGTAAGGCATTACCTATTTTTATGCAGTAATTTGATGAAATTGTGAGACATTTTAATTAAGATAAACCTATATTCAGAAACCAGTGTTCGTAAATGTTTCATGAATATGATTAATATGACTTAATGACGCACTTCTTCGCCACGAAAGCACCGTTACAAGTGATTCATATTTTCCTCGAAACCACATATCATTCCATCCTTGTATACTTTAAATTTCCTTTGTTACCTGATTTTTTAACGATACTAATTACTTGTGAAATTTGGCGATTACTATTAATTTGTTTTGAGTCCGAAATATATAGTATTGACCTCTGGCTGGACATATATTGTTAGACAGATGTATGGACATAAATTCAAAGCTATTTTCGAATTCAATATCACTCATCAGCGCTCATTCTTAATTTACTTCATTAGCGCCTACGCAAAGTACTAGGGTGGCAGGAGTACAAGATGCTGGTCTCTGATGCGAAGGGATGATTCTCTGGCGGCGTTCGAATTCAAACGGGTTAATTCAAGCGTTTGGTCAAAGCGTGCTCGAGATGAATGTCAAGGTGAGGCGCGCCGTCGGCCGAATCGGCCGCGGCGGTCGTCGACCCTGCTGAGGGGCGCGGCGCGGGCGGGGGGCGGCCCACGCGAATATGTGCGCCAGGCTTAACCTCCACCGATGCTCTGTCGCCCTGGTACTTGTGGTGAACTTTGCCTGCCACGATCGCAACTTGAAAAACTTTCTGAACTTCTCGGAAAGCATACAGAAACTTTTATATCCGTTTATTAACAATATGTACTGAATCGGTATAAAAACTTAACGCTGAAGTTCAATTTTATATATTGCCAATTATCGACTGTATGTTTAGTATAAATGACACAACATCTTTACAAAGCCAGATCAGAAAATATCAACTGCAGCAAAAATTTCATTATTTATTCCGATCTTTATGGATGAAGGTGCTCCAAACCTCAATGGAGCGATTTTTCAATTAGAATCAACAATCTTATAGAATCACACCGTCAAGTTGAA
>MOOZ01002936.1:243197-260312 GCA_002930495.1 Cecropterus lyciades
ATGTACTGAATCGGTATAAAAACTAAACGCTGAAGTTCAATTTTATGTATTGCCAATTATCGACTGTATGTTTAGTATAAATGATACAACATCTTTACAAAGCCAGATCAGAAAATATCAACTGCGGCAAAAATTTCATTATTTATTCCGATCTGTATGGATGACATTATTTATTCCGATCTGTATGGATGAAGGTGCTCCAAACCTCAATGGAGCGATTTTTCAATTAGAATCAACAATCTCATAGAATCACACCGTCAAGTTGAACGCGCCGAATGTTTACGCGATGTTGCCAACGTAAAGGTTAAAATTACACATTACTCGTATCCGCCCGAGATAGTGATGCGCTCGTAAATCAGTTTTAATGTCGATAAATCGTGTACGAATATTTATAACATTGCACCAAGTAGGTATGTGTGTTGTTTATATAGTATCGTAGGTGTAAAAGTTTTATTACACATATTTTAACAGTAGAACCAACCATCAATAAATTATTGAATTATCGGAAAAAGATCCATCAAGCATCTAATGTCGTGATAAATCTGATAAAATATATAAAGTTTGAAACCTGAACGGTTTTCTATATACAATATAACTAATCACCAAACATTTTACAAATGTAATGTTCTGCTAAAAGTAACGTATCCATCACCATAACGACGCGAGGCAATTTAGCAAACACGCTAGTAAAGTGCCGATGTCGTCATGTCGGTTAGTGACAAACAAATTCGCGAGCGCAGACTAAATAAAGCGAAGACAAAGTCGGACCATAAATTACCATCTAACGCGCGAACCGCGTGGGTCGATCCAAATAGATATCTCGATTGAAATAGAATCAACCAGCTCGATAGGCATACGTCACAATCGATTAAATGCATTCGATTGTTGTGCGTCAATCGGCCGGCTCAATAGGGCTCGGATTGTATCTTTATGCATTCAATGACGTCATTACAAAGTAATCATAAATCTTCTTGAGAATACATTGGACGCTGCATTAAATTTTGAAATTTTAAATTTTTTATTAACCTGAGTTATTTTTTTTAATATATACGTATTAAGGGTTGTTTCATTTAGTTACATGTATTTGAATTTTATCTTTTATCTAAAGTATAGAGAAATAAGGTCGTTGCAACAAGAACTTCGCATGAACAACGGCTATACAACATTCAAGAAACCTACAGAACTTACATGAATACTTTTACAGTGAGACTGAAAAGCGAGCCCATGAAAAATGAAAGAAATGACATTTGCATGCGTGCGAAAGAGACAAGCGACTCCGCACTGCGGACCCACTTGCGGGCTCGGTGTGGTTGAGGTTACGGGCGAATTGTAAATTTTTTAAAAGCACTACTTGCTGAATCGCGCTACAATACATGTATGGATAGGAGCATGGAAAACAGCAGATTGCTTACGTACTTCAGTCTTTGTGATCTTTTTGCAATAGCGAATACTCAATCAAAACTAGAAAATTACATCAGAGAAAATCAAGCAAAATCAAATGGCAAATCTAAGTCTAAAGTTACATTAGTGCCGCTTTGCTAAAGGTTGTTATTGTCAAATCTAGGATACTGATCTGATACGGAGATACATGCTGCCGCCATTCTGCATTTCAGTTCCTAGCATATTTTAAGGAGATGTCAAACCTTACAATATTCAATGTTACAATTTCTATATGAAAGCATGCTAACTATATTAAAACAGGTATAGAACTTTTCCCAACCGACTCTGCAATAACTTGAACATTTCATATATTATACGCCAACTTCATTGTAAACTGAAAGTCCCCATATTAAATCTCAATTCAGCATGTTAGTTCAGAATCAATTTTCAGCGGAAACCTCAATTTTCAACATTGAGCCCTCGTAGCCTGACTTGGCTGCATCCCAAAATTTAATGTAATACCAAACTCAAAAGCTTAGGAAATAAGAGCGAATACAGCATGTAATTTATTTAAGTGTGATCAGGGTTGTCACGTATTCTACAATTTAAAATGTATTTAAAAGAATGAAGGTTTTTATATCCCATTTAATTTTTAGATATCCAACATTGTTTTTGATATAACCCCATATGGGTTGAATCCGTTTTGGATATACATAACTTTCTTTTGGACCAATAAATAAAATAATAGAATATGGTACGCACATGAGTAGTAACTAATCTCACCGATCCCTTGATTTTCAACGTCTTGATGACAAGTTACAAATTCCAAATCTTATTTCTTCACCTGTCAACCCTGGGGGAATCGCGTACGTGTCTCGACAAGTTGCCGCACCCTCGGCAGTCTGGCGAGCCCTCTCTTGGGGGAGGGCGGGTGTAGACGGGGTCAAATGAAACTTTTAGACGAATAGATTGTTGGAATTACCGGATATGTCTGACTTATTGCTCCGCCGTCGGCTGGAAAATGGAGATGTTTCGAGAATCTCCAAACTGTTTTGAAGTTGATTCAGGATCTTCTCGGTCGTGAAACATGAAGTTAAGATCGGCGTGTATGATGCGAATAGAACGATTTTTGTTGTCGAACAGAGAACTATCCGATATCCAAAGAGATTGTTTTTAGGATGATTTAGGAATTCGCCGAAGGATGAGATTCCATCCACACCAACTGGACTCGTGGCGGTCCTCCACGGTTCGGTTTGCACGCTTGTTTTTGCCAAAGACGTGCAAGTTGTGGAACTAACTTCCTCCTGAGGTATTGCCGGAGCGCTATGACATGGGGTTCTTCTAAAAAGGTGCTAAAAGAGCTCTCCTTCAAAGCCGGCGATGCATTGGTGACTCCTCTGGTGTTGCAAATGTCCATAGGCGACTGACTACTTTCCACCAGGTAGCCCGTATGCCTTATCGTTAGGTTTAAGTATAAAAAAAATGTATTTTAGTAATTGCGTTAACTAAAACTTTATATAAATAGTGCAATTTGCAATGCAACTTGAACTACATACGTCTACAAAGTTGATAAACAACATCTTTTCCAAAACATTGAACTAAAATAAAAATTAATTCTATCCAAGCATGTCATTAAAAATTGAAGTGCAGTAGATTGAAGTATTTAGGTGGATACGTAACGAGATACCTTTGACCGCTACGAGAGACGCATTGGCTCAGTCCCCCGACTGCATTGCAGGCGAATAAGCGACGAGAAGGAAAGTCGATTTTCAATCACTTGAAGCGGATAGAAACATAACAAGATGACCGAGATACAATAGATTGGTTTTAAATTAAACTCCTAAAGATTATATTACGACTATTAGTCTAGAATTTCTAAACATTAAACTATTACTTATAAGAAGATATATTATCTTTGCAATAATAGAGTATTTTTTTTTAATATTTTCAGTTCACAGAAATGAAATAATGATACCAATAATTTTAAAAATATACGATTGATAGAAGGCACTAAACATTTTGCCACTCATATAATAAGATGCAATAAGTTAACAAAATGTTGAGACTTCTTAGAAGTTTGAAATACAAATATTTTAAGAATATATTTTCAGTAATTTTGTGAACCAATTTAGTAGCTGCACGAATCATTAATATTGTTTTTGCGACGCCTTTGCCATGAGACAATTTAGCGTTGTCTGTCCTTCAATCGCTCAATCACCTTAATTTATTTCATCTCCAAAAATAACGCGGTGATCAGTCACGAATCGAACAATGTTGAGCGCAGCGTTCTCAAGTCTATCCGATTGGAATAGTCCAGAGCAGATTATTTTGAGATGTGTGCTGATGTAATGCTTGTTTTTACATATTCCACGCCGCAAGGCTTCCCTAACTGATAAATTGATTGACATTTTCAAGTAAATTGTGCCTTTCAGTAATTGTTTAATCATAGGAAAAGTCATTTGTTTTCAAGTCAGGAATGTATGGACCATGTTTCATGATTACTATTTCCTACGTTTGGACATTGAAAATTATTCTTTTCAATAATTCCAAGCGTTAAAACCTGACGTAAATAACACCGAACATCACACGTGCGCTCAGATTTTATGTGAATGGAACTGTTGTTCTGGGTGAAACATTACGCTACGTTGGCGCAGCTTGGTTATTCTCGAATTGCCTACAGCAATTTATAAAATGCTTTCATTCTCTGTTTTTTAATTGAAGTGTCTAGGTATTCATTTGTTGAATCACATTGTAAAATGGAGAATGGCGACAGCATTATATTTCTGAAGTTTCATATGTTTTATACTTCATTATGATCACAATAAATATATATAAATTTCTTCCTTTGTAATATTTTTTTGCAATAGTATTATAAAATTACTTATAATAATCACATGTAATGTTAGTATTATCAGAATACCGTGTAAGCATTATTATGCAAAGTAGCAATAATGTTGTCTTCCTCTGTTGGCGATAAACACTTTGTAGTTTTATGGCGCTACTGACATATTTTGTTTTACGTCGTCTAGACTGAGGCTTCACTTTCCATTTAAACGATTGGTTTTAACGTGTGAGTTAAGCATGTAGAATGTTAGTTGTCTACGTCTATTTGTTCACGATTTATAAGTACAGGACAGATTTTTTAAGAAGGCATACTTTTGAACTAAGTAGTTGTGTAAACATTTTTGACATCAATCACGTGATTTCATTTTGTCAGATTATTTAATATAGAATAATTATTCTATCTTAAATAATCTGACAACCATGTTAGCCTTCGATTGAGTACAGATAGAAATCCTGTTCAATATAAAGTTACACATTTCCATGGGTGGTCGTGACCATTTTACAATCAAGAGGACTGCATACTCCTATGCTACTTCAATTTTACAAGTTGTGTTCATATCTAATCCAGTCAACGATTTAAAATGATAATTGTAACTTAATTATTTTAACTTACTGTATATCACATAATATATAAAAACTGGATATTGCAACTGCAATGTTCACAAATTGAATAGAGTTCTGTTGAACTCCTCAATAATAAGCTATGGCTTACATATACATAATATGTCTTTGATCAGTTCATCAATGACCTAGTATACTTTAAAAGAAAGCCTCATCAATATATCAAAGAGCCGGTAACAAACTGATAACCGTGACTTCTTGGTAACAATTAAATAATGCATTTTATGATGAGGAACAAAGTTCAGAGATCTATCGTGCATAAAAATGAATGGAATTAATTACGCCTGTTATGATAACCGTGCGATTATTACTTATGAGATATGGTCTACCTACTGATTAAATTTCATATATTACAAGATCATCGATTTTGTTGTACACGTCATTTCCTTTATTTTGATATTCGTGGAATTGTATATTATCAATTTGCACACAGTACCTATCCAAGGCTCATGTTGTTTTTGATGTAACTGCAACAGTTGGTGGTTGACATTAGTGGGACATTCTTGTATGATGCAAGCTTTAAGATTTTTTATAATAAATGTTGTTGAGCAACAATCACCCGGTTACTTATGACTTTATCACTTATCGCCTAAAATCTATGTCAGTGCAATTTATCTTTGGTCACTTTAAGCGAACCATGTTACCTTAAACGACGCACTTGTCGTTCCATACTTCGTAATTTATGGGCTTTAGCCCAATCTGCAATGTGCCGTAAGTAATAACTAACTTCACGATACTGACAGGTATGACAAGTGCAAGACCATTAGTTGTAAATTGTGTAATCATTTGGACTTGCATGGCCGCATAATTCTCGCAAATGGTTGCATTTAGTATTAACACCAATTTGTGAGATGCAAAAAAGTCTTACTAGGTGTTATGACCAGTTACTTTTTTCTTGTTAACATACTCGTAACGGTTATTGCTTTATTGATTCAATTGAAGTATTAGTACAGAGGTTCGCAGATTGGACCTTATGCTACGATCAAATGAAACCATTGACTCGAAATATTAACAAAGAATACAGAGCCATTATAACAAACGACCTCAGCAAATCGGCGAATGTCCCGTGTTGGTGTCAACGACACCATAATTTCATTTACAGCGAATGTTTTACCATGATGCAAATGATGCACCGACGCGGGGGGCGTACAACAAAGCACATGCTCGTCGGTATCTTGACCTGTCAGACATTGTCCCACACCTGATTCACTCCCATATTGCAATCCACTCAGAGATCATATTCGCTTGCAATACTCCTACGTCATTTTTAAAGAGCACTTCAGCATAATCAACTCTTGTCCTCACCCGGCAATATTTTTCATAGTTAATTAAACGTTTTATTACGTTTGAAACGTGATACAAGAGTCTTTTGTGTTCCTTAAGTGTTTTGACGTCTCTACAATGTTTCACGCGTGATTGAAACGAAACATCCTATAGACATCTGTTTTACTCGTACAAATCCTTTGTCGAGATTAATCGTTACTTTGGACATGTAACACTTGCCGGAAAAAACAATTCGTTCGAATCGTTACCGCGTCTTAAATTTTGATGGACATCAAACAGCTTTTAAAGAATTTTTTTTTAATTCTTAGTTAAATATCCTAGAATCGACAAATACTTTTATGGTAATGCTGTTTGAAACGTAATCACCGTTTCTAAAGTAACCAAGCTATTAATCTTAAGTCTTGAATTTGTTGAGAGTAATCCATTCGGACAGCTGTTCAGGAGTGGCGGTCATTAATCCACGTTTACGCACTATTGTCATTTATAAAAAGTTGCAGCCGTACGATACGGACCAAATCCGTCGAACAATCTATCAGCACGACTTGCCTCATGAGTCCGAGCCGTATATGGCCATGTTTTAGCCGCCATATGTCGGATCGTGAGTACAGCTGCCAACAGAGTAACTATCTCTTCAAGTTTCCTCGTGCGATTTTGGTCAAAGACCGGTCGAAATATTAAATATTTCACATGAAACGTTAACATATTATGGTCCGCTATTGGTACACCACACCTCCGGTTGGGAAACGGCGTCAGATACAGATGGTGTAGCATTGATTAACTGTAAACGGCATGGTCCGCAATCAACATTCGTATTGAGGTCTTTTTTGGTCGAAAACTAATTGAAACGCATTTGTTGCCTAAAATCGAACTGGCTCGCCTAAGATATGTTACGGTGTTAAACTCAGTCAGTTTAAATTCGTGTGGAAATTTGTATCAGTTCAGATATATGAATATTTATTCCAATAATTTTTTTGTTTAAATGAGATTTAGTAGCTGTGATATTATGATGTTGAGCTGATATACACGCCATTGTGAGATCCTTTTGTGCAGGATATAATGGCCCGTGATGAAAAGAATGTTCCAAAATATAAACATAGCGTTTCCATCTGAACCAAACTCCATGTATATGATGTATATTGCGAAGATTTTTGTTAAAACGTTGGAGGAAACAATACAAATGCTCATAGTATATATAGTGTAAAAAACAACAGAATTGGAACACAGGCCAAATAATGGATGTGACTGTGAACTAAACCTAAAATATTGAGTTAAGGAAAAAATGTTCATCAAAATTTTAACTCCAAAACTAAAATCGACTTTCAACAAGTTTACCTTCAATTAGAAATGTCTTACGAAATAATCATTCATTTATTCTTTAAACGTCCATGTGTTTGGCGTGAGCCTTCCCTAGGGCGGGATTTTGCTGTCGGCAATCAAGTTCACCGCAACACTTACTTATCGGAAGGGGTGGAAGGAAGTCTGCCGGGCCACTAAACGCATTATTACTTGTCACCATAGAATGTTTCCTTCCAATTATTGACATCACAGCCACAATGCAAAAGTAAAATCATACTCGTTTGCGCTTACATCGCGAAATCCCGCAAAAACGGGTCCATACGAGTGCGGTTCACATAGAATCGCACGGCTTGCGTAACCCTGCGTCTCCGTACATGGGCAGCAGGGCCGGTCGGACCTTCGCGAAGTGGGTCGACTTAATGCCATCTGGTCGCGCAGGACACGGTCCGCTCGTGTGATGTAACGGTGCTCGTGCTCGGCGAAGGGTTAATTGTCCGCTGATTAACATTGCGTATGTTACGTCGTGTTGGGAATTTATTGATGATGAGCATCGTTTGATGTTGGGTGCATCGTTGAATGAATGCAGCCCACCTCACTAGGTGTGATGTCGCCTCAGACGAACTATTGAGATATTTACCACCATAACACGTATTTTTATTTTGTGAACAACAATATGCAATGAATCTAATTCAAAGAAAAATTAAAAAGATCAGAAATGAATTTCTCAAGTTCTCCATTATAAACAAATCAAATACGAGTAGGCAAACATTTAGATCTATTGCGAAAATATATTCATCATTTAGGTAGTCATACACCGAGTATTAACGTCTAATACATGAGTGACAGTTAATGTCAATGACCGTGGTTGGTAGTCGATTGTTGACGACAAATTGTTCGACACTCGGTTGGTAATCGATTGTTGACGACGTTATGTACAAGCGGAAACATTTGGTGACCGCCGGCAATGTTATCTGACGACCATCGGCGACCGTCAGCGACATTCGTCGTCGGACAGTCCCTCATGTATTCGCTTTTTATAAAATGACATTTAAAAACGAGCATGCAGTCCACCTGATGGTAAGTGGTCACAGTGAGTGGTAAGCGACTTCATATAGAACAGGTGTTCTATCTGAAGTCAATCACAGATGCGTTGCTGCTACCTAGGGCTAAGATGGCCACCTCTTAGATAAAAGTGATAGTGAACCGGTAACCACACCCTTCCACCAAAACGGAAGAACTGTTTCACGTCAGAAATAAGTGTGGCGGTGGTAGACCTATACTCTTCCTACCATCTAGTAAATGTAGATACTGAAGTACTAGTTCACTGTTGATCGTGTGTTAACTCCCGTAAAACCAGTTATTTTTAATATACAATACTATTTCAGATTTTCTGTTTTAAAATTTTAAACGTTAACAGTCCTGTTTCCACTTTTGTTGCCAAATCTCTTTCAAAACGAGTTTGCGAGATAAATAAAATATTTGGCGCCTTGGGCTCGTTAACGGCATGATTGCTAAAGCTCGGCGCCGACAAGCACAAAAGCTCTCGAATGATTTCGTCCAACGATAATGCTTGGAGAAATGTTGCGAAAATTTTAATAGTTACAGTGAATGTATACTGTATTATTATTTATAGCTTCTTTGACTCTTTACTCACTGTCTATCATCAGGTAGACAGTGAGAAAACGAATATGATAAACTATCATATCCACATTATACAAAATGTGAAGATTTTTCATTCCTGAATTACAAGTAAGGAATGCTAGAAGTGGTAATATTTTTTTTACACAATAACGCTATGTTAAGCTATCGTAGGTGTAAGTATATCTAGTGCCAATATTTATCTTTGTTCAAATCAAATGCTCTTGCTGTGTTTAAAATAGGTTTATTGTTTAATAATAACACCATATCAAGCTTTACTCGTAAATATAGTGCCAAAAGGTTATTTTATTAATGTTAATTCGTTTCGTTGCGATTTATAGGACGACATCTATTTTGCAAATTTTATTTAATTCCGGCCCACAGTCTATTAACACTGACTATGTATAAAGAAGAATGAAAGATGCTGTCCGTTCGTCTTAATAAATTTTCAGTTTTTATTCATTTGCCCAAGGAACCCTAAACACAAGCGTGTAAGCAACATTAGCGATTCATCAATAAAGGTATGTCACACGCTAGTCGTGTTTAGGTATTATGTCACTAGTTATTGTATTACGCGTTTGATGCGATTGTTTCAGAAGTTCACATGGATTGCAAAAACATGTGGATTTATGTTTAATCATCTGTTATACGATGCTTCCTGGAGCTATATAATGTAGGGGAAAGTGGTGTCGTAAGGGAAATGTTTGAAACTTATGTTCTTTGCTATGAAGATTATGCGTTAAGCAGAATATTCCTAAAGAAATTCTATAGATTTTGGCTTATGGGATAGAATCTTTCTTTCCATGCATTTCTTTAGGCGTCGAGAATTACAGACCAAAACGTATGAACGTGGTAGAACCCGATGTGGTTCGACTTCGGAACTTCAACGTCACACCTATTTCTTCTAATATCAGCTTTGTTAAGCGCTACTTTGTTTTTTTTTTCTGAAGGGTGTGGTAAGAGACATCCTTATCTGAGACGGTCCAACTTAGACGTCAGGAGTAGCAACGCATTTGTGGCCAACCTCGGGTAAGATTCTGATCTTATCTGGGGTTGATTATAGATGTCCATGGGCGGCAGTAGGTACTTACCACCAGGTGGACAGCTTACTCGTTTGCTACTTCAATAATACATTAAGAAAAATCTAAAACTACCATTTAGTTGTCTGTGTAGCCGATGGAACTTGGAACTATTGGCATAAAAGACGGGGTCATGACATCCGACTTGAAATTTAATGATTATGGAAGTACATTCCGGCAACATATTTGTAAAATGTCACAATAACACATTGCCATCTATTAATCCATTTCAACGATTGTAGGAAATCTATTGTAAAAGATAGTGGCTATTAAATAGTTCTATCGTAATAAATCAGTATTTAACGAACTAGCGAGTTGTTTGTTTCCTTCGAGAATAATTAATTGGAATGTAGCATTTAATTGATGGTACCCGGTAGACTTTAACTCACATATAAAACTAGGATTTTTTATTGAACACATCTTTATTACTACGACATATGTTATTTTTCGTATTTTCGTAATCAGTCAATTAGTACTAAACTATGGTAGTTTTTTTTCGTTTGATCCGAGGTGTCGATGCTGCCACACCTATTTTTGCCATGGTCTATTACGAGTCTCCTGGGGCCGATGACGTCACAGCTCAGCAAAGCACAGCGTTGCGTGCTAATGAAATTCCCAGCATTGTGCGACATGTCCGCTCTGCGCCGCTCACTGTCACTCTCGCGGGCCACATGCCCATTGTTGGCGCCAGCGGTTTGATCGATTGCTTCAACTGTGTCAAACTTGGCATTTTGATAAGGTTTAACTGTTACCTATTCATTGGTAGAAAGGGAGAGGCCAACGGCCAAGCGTTCAAGCTCACGACAATGCCCGTAGAAGTCTTATGATAAATGACTGTACCTATCCAAAAAATAAGAGATACCATAACAGTTTTTCGCATTTCTTTTCGCATTTAGACAGTTATTTTGTATTTGAAGACTTATAAATAAAAGTAACAACAGAACAAACATTATAATTTAACGTTGTTATTATGGATAAATAAGCTGTCTGTGGTTTGAACAATTTTTATACATATATTAAAATCTAGAAATTGTAGGCTCTATATTAAACTTCATAAGCAAAAGGCTAACCGAATTTCTAAGGACTGAAGCCAATATTTTCCTAAAAGAAAAGCTCATAAAGTTACTGCAGCGCTTTTACCAAAGAGGCTTTCAGCTCCGAACTGCATAGTTTGCTAAAACCTTTTCATTATGAGGAGAATAATGCATAGCTGGCGTACGGCCTCATGCAGGCAGCGACTTATTATTCGTAGATGTTGCTCTTAACAAGGGAATTTCTCATTTAGTTGACTTTTGCAAAGTGCACCCACTTCCAGTTCTTATGTTAAGGATCCAAGAAATTCGGAAAGACGTGTAATGCAATTTGAAGAGTTTGTAGTTCAGGTAGTTTAAAGATGTTAACATGACATCTTGACTAATTACCAAATACTGCCCTCATTTTGTCGCTTGATATGTTATATATGTATTTCAAAGTTTTTAGACCAATTTACTTCAAGAGTTCGATGTTTGTAATAAAACATAACATAATATTTTTTTACTACTCATGTGATAAATACATATCTTCACTTCATCACTTCATCGAAGTCACTTACTAGACAAATCAAGTAAATATTACTATGACACAAGCTATAACAACACAACCTCACGAGTCGCATGATGACATAATATCGCCACGCTTACTACGAGTCGTATCCGTTTTCTGCGTATCTTCAGCGATACGCGTTGCATGTACAACGACTTCAACCGTTGTTCCCGGTTTGCTTGAGTGACAATTTTGAAAATGTAAATGCAATTATATTCTTGTTTTGCTTTATGAAATGAGATTTCTGAGCTAAAACAATACTATTTTGAAGTTTTCATCCACTTGATTTACCATCCATTACACTTTTTAAAGTACCAGTTTCCTTTGATTTTCTTTATCCAGTAGATGAAAAATCTACTACACAAAAGCCATTTCTTTTAAAGTGCTAATTAATATGGTCCTTTGATTAACTTAAAATACTACAGAACATACTACTTACTAAATTTGATATGTTTTCTCCTCCCAAACATTGTGTCTCTTCTTATATTTCCCGACTAATTTGATCTTTTCTCTTTCCAGGTAAGTCGACGATTTCTTTTTTGTGGATATAATTTCCTTTGATGAATCTGTTAAGGTAAACTGCACAACATCTTCACATAAGCGAATGATGTAATTATGTACACACAACATTAGATATAAATGGATTTTCGATTAGATTATGAACGTTTGTAAGATCATAAGCAGCTTCTGGTTAAACTTTTATTAATAGTTACATTTTTATATTTAGGTAGTTACAAAACGTATTATCGTATCGTTATTACTTGATTGCCTTTTTAACCACTTATGTGTTAAATAAATTCAAGCATATAATCTTATTTTCACCTGACTGCGTAATTCGAGCGTAAGTATGTCCATTTCTTTTGCACGCTCTACGGCCCAAACGGCTGGCGGATTACTTGCGAATAGAAAAAAAGAGGGGAGATGATGATGTTTTTATCGTCACAATAAGGATATCAAATAATGGCTAGTGAATAGGCCATAAAAATAAATTACAACAAAAGCGTGTTAATATTGCTTTTTAGGAAAAGCGTTTTAGTTTAAGAGTTAAACTATCATATAATTTTAAAAACCCGACTGCCTAATTGTACAGTCATGAATACTTGTTGCTTTTATCAGCTTAAGCAGTCGGGACTTTTTTCATAATAATTTATTTAATTTAGATAGTTGTTGCACTACTAAGCATACCCTACCTATATTTCACAGTATCATGTTAATTGCTTTGTGTAAATTTTATCGCCAAAAAAGTAAACATGGTAACTGTTGACATTCTAACTGATTATTTGTCAGGTACTTGCCATCTAATTCGCCGTTTATCTCGGCGCCCGTCGATTGTACGAATATTTATTTGTTCATTACCCCAATAAACATGCCCTGATAAGAAGCTATTAGCACTTTATCTTTTTAAAGAGAAAGCAGGTTGTTCCGAAAACATGTATGCCCTTGGCGACATGGTTAAGTAAACACAGTATTCTATTTAATTACTATTTGTAGAATATGACCTACGATGATAATTTTAGTTTTAGTCGATTATAATATTTCATGTGTTAGGATAGATTGTCATGCGTTCTTCTCTAATTAGCTGTACTTCTTACCTATTGTTGAAATAACAATAGGTTACATCAGTTATATGGAAATTCTAAAAGGTTATCCGGATTTTAACGCCGATTTTGTCCTTTTGTAATCATCGTCCTTTATAGTTGAGTATTGGATATGTAGAGATTCCCCTTCTTCTTCCAATTCACTGACGCATGACGAAACATAATGGTCAGAAACCGATAAATTTATTATGTATGTCAAATGATCGTTGCTTGGAGATCAAGCTGTTAAGAATTGTATTTGGTAAAGGAGTATAATATTGGAATGAATCGAGTCCATAAATATTTCCAAAAGGATCATCGACTATCTCATGTACCCGCTTGGTGTAGTGAAACACCCCATACCGTTATGCCATCGGTCATTGTCGCCGCGTTTCGAAACTCAGGTCGGAGGTTGGTGGCCCTCCTGTTGTCTTTTTATATTTTTTATAACTTTCTGTTTACGTTTTTTTCTAAGCTTCCTTCCTTATTGAGTCTTTGGATAGATTCGTGCATACAGTTATGATTATTTCTGTGGACGAACAGATGATTATTTGAATAGAAACGGTGTATAAACGCATATGTTCGTTAGAAACGAACATATGTGTTTATGTAGTGGATGAACTTCTTTGCTTCTAAAACTCTTAATTTTTTAGTGGAGACTATTTGATAATAATGGGGTTAAATTTGACTTTGTCGGTAATTTAAAAGTTTGATCATGTGGCTTATAAATCTGTTTAGTAATTTGTTGTATTGTAACGTCTCTAACCTTGCATACATTTTGATTTTTAACTGTGCTCATCGCTGAATACTAATGAGTTCTATATGGGAATTCCACGTAGTTTATTCATATTACTTTTGGTAAGTTTTTTAAAATGTCCACCTGGCCTGACCCAAAATAATATTAGAGTCCTACTTAAGGTTGATTACAGATGCGTTGCTACCCCTGAGGACGTTGGGATGCCTTGAATAATTATGTATCCCTTGCTACACTCTTCAAACCAGAACACAGTAACGCTATTAATCAACAGTACTATTATTATGCAGAGATAGGTCTGGAGGTGGTGACTACGTAAGCAAACGATGAAGGTGGTAGAACTGCTACCACCTTCATGCAAGAAATCTACGTTTTACCCTCGTCTGAGTAGTTTTAATCAATTAGATTCGAATTGGTGGACCGAATTACCTGTTTCATTAACTGCACCGGATGTTATTTAATGCTTGTTAGTCGTCTGCGACTTGGTTAGGGTTTTGAAAACATTTTTCAAGTAATTTTCTCACTTATTTAAGTATAACTGACCTAAACATAATTATTTCACAGCAGTTTTAGACTTCGAATAGTTTAAAGTTTATCATAGCTTTGACCAATCCCACTAGTTAGGAATTCGAGGCACAGTCTGCTTACATAACATTAACCGGCGTGTCTCGTACCATTGTAGACTTTGTGTGTAGGCGATAAGGTTGTATAGCTTAAGGATTTAGCCAGTTCTCGGACTAGTCAAGGACGTAATGGCGTGCCTCTTGTTTTAACGGTTTTAGGATTCCGTCGCGAGAGGCTTTTGACCATTATTTATGTGTTTGGAATTAGGTAACATGAACGGGATTATATTCCAATTCAATATTATGGAGAATCACCAATTCACTCACTTTTCCTACAATAACAGAACTTTACAATTACATTACATTTAAACTTTACAATATAGTTTAAAATGTTTAATCTACACGGATTTTTAATCGGTGATATTTGAATTTTTCGAACATGTTCTTTATAATTGCGTTTTTCAGCGATTGCACGGATTCACAATGCCAGAATCCACCTTGTGGTTCATATATAAATCCATATGTGTTCGTGCACTAAGTACACTATGACACTTTGCGATTGTGCGTGTGACTAGTTTTTCCACGCAGTGCGGCCGAACCTTCGCTCCCTCCTCCCCCCGTCCGAAAGCAGGGTGTCCTCTACCGCGAAGGTCGTACGAATTTGTATTTCGACAACATGTCGGTGTGGTGTACCGTGTGGCCACCGGATGTGCGATGTGACAGGTTACATATATGTATGTGACATTGATTGTTTTATTCATGTCTTATTGTTTCTCAATAGTTTTCTTTGACAACGACATGGTTTTGGGTTGGTCTTACCCTACTAAAGTCGTGCATGTAACAAGAACTGAATACTGGGTGTATTCAGTTGGACATTTTAGAAGCGTGATACGTGGACATTTTAGAAGCCCATTATCCACTATATTGATTTAGCAGTAGATTGTTGTAGCAAAAAAGTATACAGTCTACCTGATGGTAGGTCACTGCCGACCGTTAACATCTGTAAGCAACTTCATGTAGAATAAGTGTTCTGTAATTAAACATAGATGTATTGCTTTTTATTAAGAATAAGATAGTATTATATGAAGGTAAGCTGATAACCACAGATAAATTTAAGTACCTACTACACTTTAATTTGAAGGAATTTAATTTACCTGAGGAATAAGTAGTACGTGTAAGTATATTTTCAAACCAGGAATGGTCTTTATTGGCTTTTGGGGCTTAGCTGTTTTCTTACAAAGATACTTGTTAAACTGGTGTTTCTGCTAAATAAATAATATTCCTCGGTAAGCATAAACAGATAAGCCCAAATACATCGAATATGTAGGTAGATAGTAATAATTATTCATTAATAGATTGAGGACGAACCTACAAGAAGACTAGAATTACACGCCAATATAAACCTAGAAATACTAGTAATAGTAAACATTATCGCATATTCCTAATTCCGGTTTGTCTAATCATTTGACTAACGTACTATACACGCTACGTGCACGTAACTAAGATGCTATTATGTCCTTTATGTATTGTGGAGTAAGAGTGATTTTTCTGTGAGGTTGTCCCTTAATCAGCTGTGACACTGTTTCGCTCAGTCGTCACTAATTAATACGCATACACGTTATTTAATTATTCGTCGATAAGGACCCGGGCTATAATGATAATGGTCGATGACCTTTAGCTCGCAGTTTAAATCTATTTAGGATAATCGCGTCCTTTGGATAATTTGTTAATCGGTATATACTATGCCTACCTCGATTACGTCTTTAATTTAATTTAATTAATTCGATATAATACATATTTGTGATGTCTTGAAATTTGTCTTAAACTAACGTTTGGAACAGACACTTAATTGGTAAAACAAGTATGTTTTACGAATTTTATTACCAATTACTATAGAATATCAGCTGAACTGCAAGTTCTGTACCATACTCGAAAGTTATGTATTATACAAGAAAAGAGAAATAGAAAAACCAATACGTTGGCACATTTTGTATTGAAATACAACTCTTAAATGTATAGAATTGGTGTGTCTAGTCTATTTGAGTATATTTCCACAATTTCAATTGATTAATTTAATGCAACAACCTAACGAAGAGTTTATCTAATTGTTTTACTAAATTACTGGGATAAAAATCTTCACGATGATATATAAGAAGTAACATCGTTCCAAAAAATGTTCTACCTCCACAAACTAGTCTCGTTTAAATTTTTGTTTCGATTATTTTCCACATAAGGTTTGAACAATAGGTATATACTGTGGAAGGCGAAAATGTAAAACAAAATTTTGAGTTTTAACCTAATATCTTTCAATTTGAGTTCAATAAAATCAAGTCATTTCTAATAGGCATGATGACAGCAAGTAAATTACATTGAAATAATCTGTGGGTATAGTATTCCTAAATAGTTGATAATAAAACACTGATTGTTTTTAAAATTAAATGCGAGATTAATATTTTATTGATAAAATAAAATCACAAAATACGACAATCCGCCATGAC